>JAQFXN010000215.1:0-26346 GCA_034693365.1 Liacarus xylariae | reverse complement strand
CGCTTCCATATATTGTCTCAAAAGAAATTCATTGGCCTTTCACTAAAACATTCATTCATTATATAAATTATTTTTCTTATTATATTAACTATTGTTAATTTTTCCATAATTGATATTTTTAGATTTAGTTGTAAACATTACCTTATATGACGGGTAATATTCTGATATCAAAGTTTAAGAAATAAAATTTCTTGCATTTATCAATATTTGAAAGTAAAAGACATGATATTTAAGTTGAAAATGTTACACAATCCAGGGTAATTTGTTTAATCATTCAAATGTTTCGCAAAATATTTACTCGTTATGTATTAAAAACGAATCAAAGTCTGTTTCATTTGTGAATGGAGTTAATTAGTTTAGCGGTTATTAAAAGTAAGAAAATCGTAAATTAAAAATATCAATTTGGGTATTTCACAAATACGGGTTTAGATTAATGTTAAATAAATCTTGCTTTCATTGGGTTAGCGAACTGATCTGGCATTTATCCAAATAAGATTGCTAAATTGTAAAAGAAACTCAATTGTATAAATCTTTGGTTTACCTTAAGATCAACAATTATTATTATTATACATTAACTAAACTAGACTTAAAACTAAACCAGAATTTTGCTAGTTTAAACAGGTCTATTTGTAAATTGTAATTAAATTATTTTACTTGTCCACAATCAAGGTCTATTGAAAAAGTCATTAAAAACCAAGTCAATTAGGTATACTGTTAAGTAATTAACTACCGTTTATATTGAAGTAAATAAAATAAATTTAGAAATTGGTAAAATCAAAAATTTAAAACAAGAATTGATTACCAACTGTAGCTTAAAGAGCATAGTTGTTCTAATTTTCTTGAAATTTATATAGCGAGATTAGTCGTATATTCCAACAAATGCAAATATTATATAGTGTGGCATTAATTAGTCATGTTTTGTTAGTATTTCGCTCTATGGTATTTTATTTGTTTAATCTGTGTCCGAAAGGTTAATATTGATTTCAAATAATTTTAAATATAAATTTTCTTATAAATTGTTTTTTAAATGATTAAGTTTCCAGTTCAAATTAATATTTAGCTGTCGTTCACAGATCAGTCAAATAACATAACATAAGGTGAAACACTAGCGAAACGGAACTATTTTATGACTAACTATATTTACATTTATTAGTGATCATTTCTAGAAGTACTGGTAGAGAATTGCACATTCCCCAAAATAGAAAATAGGTGTATAAATTTAGGAGGATTCTGATGAAATTCTAATAAATTTTCCAATTTGTAAATATTTTAATATGGAAAATAACAATTTATGATCATACAAATATAGCAATGGAATATATTGATGTGGCTTAATAAGTTTAAGTGGTTTATTTTGAAAAGCTTTTGTGAGTCTTTCAGAAATTTAGGAGATTTTATTTCAAACTATAGTTTATATTGAAAATTATGCAGAGAAGGAGTACGACAGACCATTTTAGAATGGAAGTTAAATAATTTAAGAACTTCCAGAAAAAATAGGACAGAGAACACATATATTTCCAGAAAATCAACTATAAATTCCAATGTGACATTTATATTATTTCAAATATTATTTCTCATTTATTATGTATTTAACATGCTTTCGATAATTTTGATTAATTTTATTTTAAAACATAACAAATAATTTTGATTAATATTTTGCAATACTTGTAAGCGAAGTAAGTAAAGAATCAGAGTTTTGAAGCATTTAAAAAATTTAATTAAATATTACAGCTTGTTAAATTAAAATATCTCAAATAAAGTTGATTCGATTAAATAAAATATATTAATTTAAATTTTTTAAAACAATAATTAACCATTACTATTGAGGGTTGTTTGTATTTGCAAAGTTTTAATCTGAACGAAGCTCGCAATGATTAGATCAACTAGTTGTTTCTACTTTGCCCAGAGAACTCAAAATATCAATCATTGTCAGCACAAAGGATTTTGTTCTTCGCTGATTTTCCTGTTTCTCAGGCGTTGATTCTAAAACTGTTCAAGAGTTTAAAGATTTAATCAAGAATCATTAGTTAGTTTAAATAATTAGTTACCAAGTTTATTGCATTTATTCGTACTCTCTCCTTATTAACCAAATAGTAGGTCAATCCTACAATTGCCAAATATTATACGAATAAAGTCACTGATATTGTCAATATGAAATGCGTTGCAAGAATCTTTTCTATTTTTAAATAGGTATCTTTGATGCATTCGAACAAGTTAAAATATTAACTCTGGGAGTATGGTCGGGTGGACTAACGGTCATGTCTCTGCTTAATAGGCAACAGAGTAGTGAGTTCGAACCCCTGCCCTGGCTGAGCAATCATTCTCTCTGAGTTTAGTTTGTTGGGCCTGGGGTGGGGTAACATGACCACGGACCCAAACCAAGAGTCGTCAATTGGTAGTATGCAATCAGCTATCGCCACAAACCTTGCAATACGGAGGGCCCAGGTGTGTTCTCTCAATGTGACACATCCTCGCTGTCATACCACCTGTCAAGACGAAATTTAAGAGAATTTTGATAAATTATGTAAGAATTTAAAAGAATTTTACAAAGTTTAGCAAAAATATGACAATATTCTCTTATTTTTTTAAGAATTTCACAGGATATTACGAAACGGCGCTTTTGGCGCCGTTTTCTCAATTTTGCTATGGGGGTGGCGTAGTTCGTGATCGACCTAGGGGGATATTCCGGGCTGTACCTTCCTTTGCTCATCTCTGAATTGAACAAAGCATTATTAATATTAAATATTAAAACTGGTTAAATTGTGAAAGAACATTATTGTGGAAAGTTTTTCATATTTAAATATGTCTTTACTATCTGCTTGTGGAACACGATCTTTTTCTTTAGCATTTATAGCACCTTGAACAACATCGACTACACTCGTATAGCTAGCATAGATTTCATTTTTAGCTTTGTTTGCGCACACAGTACTTGACATTAGGTCAGTGAGACGTTTGGAATCTTTTTGCACAGTTGGTTGATTGCATTCTTTACAAAATACACAATAACACCGGTCGCCTGTTTTGCTGTATCTTTCATAAATTTATTTTTATACTTGTCAAATTCTCTTATATAATTTAATGAATGGCTTTAAATAAATAAAGTTTTGATGCATCAGAATAATTTTGAAGAATTTGATTAATTTGTTTTAATGAATGGTAGGTTTTAATTGGTGGCACACTTATAGTGGGCGTTGGGTAAACTCAAGATATGGGAGAACAGTTAGTTTAGAATTTTTTCAATATCGAGATAAATCAAGTTTTAATAGCTAACTATGAGTATTTGACATGTTCCAATACAAAAATAAAATTTTCATTTCGATTGGTTCTTGAATTATTCAATGTTAAATATTCTGGTAATAATGGGAAATATAGGTAAAGTTTCAATTTTCAAAATTTGTTTAAACCCTCGTACTATCAAATTATTTAGATATAATTTTTATTGGGGGTTGGATTTGGTGTAAAGTTAATTTTAAAGTTGATTTTGCTATAGAATGAGATCATTTTTTGAACAAATTACTTTATTGACCTAAATTACATATAATATTGTAACGACATTTCCTCAAACTTTAGGTTGTTTTAGGACATGTCTTTAAACGACTACAAATATACTTTGTGTAAGAATCAGATCTACTACTCATTTTTCCAATTTTTAAAGCTCTTTCTAATACAAATCATAAGGGGTACGAATTTTTTTCCAGCAATGAAATTGTTAGTTATGTTGTTTACTATATTTGTTATGATGTTTACTATGTGAAAATATGAAAATTTCAAAAGTGTGACGGGGCCCACCACTCCATAGAGGTGGGCCAAGTGCATTAAAAATTTTTATATAAAATAATTTATTATTCATCATTTAATTAAAACGAAAAGATTTTAAGCTCAAGCACTATATTTTGCAAATACATTTGACGAGGACTAGGTGAAATATGACTTATTATTGCTAAAAAACTTCTTAGAAAATGATTTATGTATTTTAAAAATCAAAATATTTAAATATATCTTTTAAAACTAAAACCAAACTGCTTATTTTAATTCAATATTCATCAAATTCTACAATAATTTGTTTAATTTCTTTTAATTAAAATTTAAAACTCATCAATATAGATATAACGTCTCTATAAGTCACAACACTACAATGTTATTGCCTATTATTTATCAGATGAATCGGTAAACACGTAAAATTGTGTATCTTATAGAGAAGTGACCAATAGAGGGATATAGCCAAAATATCACCCTTGTCTACTAAAAATTACCAATGTAACCAATATAACCAATCACTCCTTTGGAAGATGAAAAACGATATCCTACTAGTAACTTTAAGAAAATAGCTCCAAGTTCTTTCTAAAATTTTTTATTTATATTAGTAAAGGTGCATTGACCTGAACAATTAATAAAATTTTCTCAATTATTAAGTGATTGTTAAATATAGACAAAATTTCAAAATATGAAAAATGTTAAGGGTAAGTTAAAAACAAAAGTTTTAATGCCTGCAATGCGGTGCAACAAGTAAGTGGATGGTGGTATTATCAATGTAATAAATATGACAAGTGAGAAATATGTTCCCTGGATTTCATATTAAGAAAAGTATTCACATATATTTATTTATTCATTAAATTAAAACTTCCCGTTTATTAAGTTTTGAAAGCAACAATTATAAATGTTAGGCAAGAAAACCATTCGATAAGTCAAAAGCTTTTGAAAATGTAATACGCGATTGCATTCCATCTTTTGATCTTAATATGAATTGCTGTATAATATTCACACATAAGTTCAATTATTTTATTTATTTTACAAATAGTTTATTTTATATTTGTTTATAAATTTAACGATATATTGTTGAACTTATGCGTGAATATTATAAAGCAATTCATATCAAGATGGAATGCAATCGCATATATTACCCTTTCTTTTCAGGAGCTTTTGACTTACCTTTCTGGTTGTCCTTAATCTCAAATGTGCAATGCCTTTATTACAGTGAAATATTTTTATTACGTTAGTTAAAGACATGTGTGAAATATATAAAACTACAAATATTTTTTTGAAATAATTGTCAACAATTTGTTATCTCGTTCTTATTTAAATAACTCTATTCAATTGTGCTGTTTTAAATTTAATAGTATTTATTTTTGCCTAGTTTTGGTAAAGCTGATCAGCGATAGCTAAGTAAATTAATAAAATCATCGTGATTTCTCCAGGTTTCCAATCGAAGCCAGGATATTGATCATTGGCACCATAAAGGACTTTGTTCTTCGCTGACTCTTCTTCTTCTTAGGTGTTGGTTCTGAATAGTTTAGATTTTAAAAATTAAATAATTGCCAATTTACAATTAGATCATTTTTGTAATTCTACAAAACAACCATATAAATAAATTTACCTAGCTTCTCGCATTTATCTGAACTATCTCCAAAATCGCCACATATTAAATCTACAACATTGCCAAATAGAGTCCGAATAAATTCATTAATGTTGTCAATGTGAAAGTCATTGCAACTGTCTTTTCTATTTTTTGCCAGTCGTTCACTTATACAGTGAAATAAGTTTAAATATTGACTATAAAAAAATAAGATCAAAATTAAACTAGCTACATTAATTTTGAATCAATTTCAATTGAGCATGCTAAACTCACCAACACATATGCGGAACTCTTGACTTTTCAGTCGCATGTATGGCCCCCTGAAAGCTATCTATCAGATTTGTATAGCACACATCGATTTCATTTTTTGCTTTGTTAGCACAGGGAGTGCTGGCTATTAGGTCTGTGAGACGTTTCGAGTCCTTTTTGCACAACTGATTTATTGTGTTCTTTACTGAATATACAATAACACCCGTCGCCTGTTTCGGTGTATCTTTCATACATTTATTTTTATATTTGTCGATATCTTTTAGATATTCTGTTGTTTGGCTGAATTTTAAAATAATAGTTTAAATATTATATTTTTATTATTATTATAGAAATAAGATGAGAAAATCTATGAAGCTGAATCTTAAACAAGAGAGTTAAAGTATTATAAAATAAAATATATTACACTTACTCGCAAAATAATTTTAATTCTCCTTCTTTATTTTCTGGAAATCTTCTGCCTGATGAGCCCAGTGTTAACAATTTTGCAAATGTTGTGTCAAATTTTCTCATACCATTCTCATTGCACTGTTGTCCAGCAGAAAAATTTATATTAGCATGTAGAAACAAAGTTATAAATATAATAAATTTCATGGTTAAATTTGAATATGATCAGAGTAGAATAATATACTGTTATTTTTCTGGTTTTAAAAATATTAATCAGTTAATTTTTAAATGTAAAACAAACTGATTTCTCAGAAAAAAATAAAGAAGAAGAATTATGCGAAAAAAATAAACTTTTTAAGATTTGCACCTATTTATATAGGAAATCATTTCTGATTCAATTTAAAATTCAAGTTCACACGAGTTTATTACTCGTAAAGTCTTGAAAATCTAACCAACAATTCATGATTTCTTGTTTTTTATAAACTTTTCCACTTGTACAATTTACGCATCTTTTTACCCATACATTATTGACTAAGCTTTTCTGAAACAACGTTTTTAAATTTTAAATTGATTAATCATTTAATCTTATTTGACATGATAATTTATTCGTACATATAAGGACATTGATTACAACATGGCTGTGTGATTAAAGAGCAGAAAGATGAGATTAGAAATTTGAATCATTTTTCGGTAGGTTTTTGAATTACTTTATAAAATTAAACTGAAAAAAATTTACACTTAAACCTATGGGACTTAGTTTTTGCATTATTGAAACTATCAATATATTGTCCAAAATTAATGCTGATTTTATTGACTTATACTAACATAAAATTATTGGACATTGTTTGTTTTTATTATTCTAAATATAAAAGTTAAAGAAAGGTTAGACAATATATGGATAAATCAATTTGTGACAAAGGTATTGCAAAAACCAATTCCCAAAACTTTATATAAATAAAGATTAATAATATTGATAATTAGAGAGATAGAAGCTGCTTTATTAATTTTATAAAAAAATTACCTTTTCTTTTCTATTTTTAATCGGGGTATTTTAACAGAAAACTAAAATTTCCGATTAGTCAACAAACATTATTTTTTTCTAATCAAGCTTTATTGATTTTTAAAATGAATCAAAATACATAATTCAAATAGATCTCAAGGTTAATTGAAGCTGAAATTGATAACAAGCTTAATAAGATACACTCGCGTTTATTTAAAGATCCGCATGTAATAGCTTAACTTTTAGTGTTTCGCTTTATTTTAGTATATTTGATTCATTTGTTACCGAGAGCTCAATTTCAATATAAAAAGATTTGAAATAGAAATTTCGTTATTAAAGGTTTCTATGAATTACTAAGCTTTCACTTAAACTGATATTTGGCTGTCGTTGAGTCACTTAGTCTAATATATTATTATAACACAAGCAAAACACTAAGAGTTAAGCTATTACGTGCTGATTTTTAAATATGCGCGAGTGTATATAGATTATTATTATTAATTAAAATTCTTGCCGCGTGCATTTTAGTATAAGTAAATAAGCAAGTTTGCATTTTTTAAATATTATCTGATAAAACTAGAATTCGTTTTCGAATTCTTTCAAATACAAACCGCCCAAACCACAGACTACCAGATTCTTAATTAATGTTTACTGAGTTTACTTTCATTTTTATACAACTTGTGTCAAATTTTGTTATTCATAATTACGTGAATTTATTCATACATTTAATTTGATTTCACAACTTTTAAGCTATGGTTAATATCTATATTAGAAAGACATCCTTACAGGTATTGCTAGAACCAGATACACTTTTACAAAATCTCTTTCATTTTGTACTCTTTCAATGACTTATATTTGCTTGAACAATTGTTAGAATTATGTGAGAATGTAGACCAGATGTCTGTGATCTTTGGTTGAAACTGAGACACTTTAGGTTTAGTAGAGAGTTATTAAATTGGTGTAAAGTGGAGTGGATATAAGGGTTACATGTTCAGGGGGTCTCATTACATGGGAATGCTGATATCCAAAAGTTCTCAACATCATTTTAGGCACAGACACAGACCATAAACGAAACTAGATAAGCAAGACGTATTGTGCATAATGTTGATCAAAATTATCATGAACAAAACAAATATGAAAAGTATTCAATAGAAAAGTAATTTGTTATAAATATTTCACAATTAGAAATTTTGTATTTTTAATAGGAAAAATCTTAAACTAATCACAAATGACCATCCACATTTTAAAATAAATGCTTAAATTTTGGTTTTAGAATTCTCATATATAATTTATATGTTTAGTATCAGCTTTAAAACAATCTCATTTATTTGATTTAAGATGATTAGATATTAAAAAAGAGTAGAAAAGGCGAAAATATTTTCTTCTAGACTCTTAACATGATTATGTTTATAATAGACACGTTCAAGTTGAATATAAGTTCAATTATTGTGCAAAATTTTATCAATACTCTCATACAATTAACTAGTATTCAATTTGAATATGTTTTTAGAATCAAAATCGAATCAAGAGCAAAATTAGATAAGAAATTATTCACCTTTCAAACTAGTTTTAAATATTACGCCATCTTAAAACGAAATATATGAGGTTACTTTCTATACTATTGCTAAGTTTTTTCTTTGAGAAATACTTAATTGATAATCTGGTTTTATTAGGAATGTGCAATGGAGTGGAGTTTAACCAAAATTCCAATTGTTATAAAGAAAAACTGATATCCTCCTCTAGAAGGCGCAGTTTATGAAGTATATTCTGTGAATTTCTGTTTAAATTCTTAGAAAAATGACAGAATTTTATCAAATTTTTGCTAAATTTATCAAATTATTTCTTTCAGAATTCATTATAATTTGCTTTAATTCTATCAAATTCTGTTAAATTCCTGCAGAATTAGTCAATTGTAAATACACCAACCCTACATCCCCTGTGATTTTAATGTTCTTATCAATACCGTATATTCCCTTAATTTTTAGTTAATTGCCCATCACTAGATTTTACCTATAAATAAAAAAATATTATATAACAATATTTTATATTAAGTTCTGGAAATTCTAAAGTAGCCCGTGTACTACATTTACATTCAATCCCATATATTATTCATTAATAATGTTTTTAATCAAAATCAAAATGACTAATTTTCAAAGAGTGATATATGAATAGATGTTTCTTTCATATTTCAAGTCATCAATGACCTTTACATTCAATTCCAAATCTTGGCAAGAGCATATGTTATTTTTAAAATGTTTATTTTATTTGGCAAAAATTTTGTTTAGAATATATAAAAATTTATTTTAGTTCTTAATATTATTTAAATTATTTCACTCAATAGAAGCAAGAACATCTATCATTGGCACCAAGAATGATTTTGTTCTTTTCTGATCTTTTTTCTTCTTTGGTGGAGACCCTAACAGGATAAAATAAAAAGTATTAATATTCTAAAATTAGCAATTAACAAGAAGATAAAAACGGGCTGATTTTATTTTTAGAATACATAATTTCTAATTTAGCCCTTTATTTATTACATAAAAATACTAAGAAATATTTTAACTAAGGCTAGCCACCCGGGTAACTAATTTAATTAAATACAGTTGAGGCCATTTTAAAATGGACAAGTTGTACAACCTGATGCCAACTCTCCGTATATTGTTAATCAATAATGTTTTTAAAAAATATTTAATCTATAGTAATTTTGATAAGCTTGATACAACCACTGTAAGAATATGATCAGCAAAATTGGTAAATCATAAGGTGTCCCAAACGAGCACCCGTAGTTGCAAACTGATTAGACAAAGAGAAGTTATAATCCAATCAATTTACTGAAATTAGAAAATGCGGATGCCCAATTGTGACACTCAATAACTTATCACTTTTCTGATTATAATTCATAAATAATATTGAACAAATTTCATACTGTTAGATAAAACCTATTAAAAAATTAGTATTGACTGAAAAATAATTTATAAAAGCAAAGCCAATAAATATACTCTGATTCAAACTTTTATATCTTACATGATAGCTCACCTACACATATAAGTAATAAAACTCAGGTTTATTTAGGGGCCAAACTAAGTTTTAGTAGTGTTATTTAACTCCCCGCTTATTTGCCTGACAAAAGTTACAGAGAAAAACTAAACGATCATATTTAAACATAAATGTAAATCCATTCCTACACTTAAACAAGAACTATTGTTTATAAAAATATGCGAAAAATTGGATATAGAGTATTGATAAAGACATCCAATTAACTCATAATTTAGTTTTATAGATTTAAACATGATATAAAATTGTAAATTGCTGGCTCCGGTGGAATTATCAAATAATAAATATGCAATTGAAAACTAAGAAATAAAATATTAGTAATTAACAATATATGAACTATTGCGACAGGTTGTAGATAGTGTCCATTTTAAAATGTCATTAACTTTATATTCTAATTTAATCATAGATTATGTTTATGGTTTCAAAATTTCATTAAATTTAAAAATAATTTAATCAGGATTAATTTGTATAAGCAGGGATGCGCAAAGATTGATCAAGCTTGAAATACCCCTCTGTGATTTTGGCCGATACCACCTAAGTTACTGGCGAACTATCCTACCTGCCTTCGCCAAAATCAAATACCTCCCCGCTCTGAGATTATTTGATTTATCCATCCCTGTGTTCAAGTCATAAGCATTAAGCCATATAATAGTAATAATTCTGATGGAACACATATACCCCTAATGATAAATTAAAATAAACTCGAGTGGTTTCACTTCTAAAATAGATTTCACTAAACAGTGTGAAAATGGCATTGAGTAGAAACTCAAAGAAATTCCGTTTAAATTTTATAAATATCTAATTTTAAAATAGATTTATCAGGATCCTATTAAAATATCATATATTATATTTTTAATACTCACCTAATTTATCGCATTTGTCCGAACCCTCCACATAATCACCGCATATTAAGTCCACAGTATTGCCAAACAATGATCGCACAAAAGCAATAAAATTGTCAACTTGAGTTTCTACACAGTTTCTATTTTTCAATGATTTTTGCTTGACACATTCAAAAAGCTGGTAATATTGGCTAAACAAACAAAATAAAACTATAGATTTTAGAATATAGATATTATTCAAATAATGCTTTAATTTTATAATATTTATAGATTCTATAGTAGTTATATAGTCGCCTGAGACATCCAACCCAAGAACATTTAAACTCAGGCTTCAATATTATATATCAAATATGAAAGTTTTGGATTTTTAATCAATTTAGTAAATAAAGTATATTATTCTATCATAATATTTACGTAAAGTTCATAAAAGAATCAATTTTAATTTTGAAAGTTTCTTAATTTCCAATGAAAAATAATCAAATAATTATAAAATAGTAAAAGATGAATTTACAATTCATCAGACCTATTGTTCATTAATGATATGATTAATATAAGTGAACTATAATATCAATATTGGCAAAACCGCAGCCAATGATCAATCAATATTCAAAGCACAAAACTCATACACAAATTACGTTTAGATTCATTTAATAAAAAATTATTAAAATAAAAGTTATAAAAAGTTTAGTAAATAATATTTTGTCCGGTTAACTAAACATAATTTGTGTTTGAGTTTTGTGTTTTTGAAAACTGATTGATCATTGGCTGCGGTTTTGCCAAATATGATATAATTTGAATTTGTATTACAAAAGATTAATGGTTAAAATTAATAAATGAATAATAAATGAATATATTTTAATTCAAATTTAAGGGATATCTACCCATGTCTGTTCAATTCAATATAGGCTCTCTTTAAAATTTCTTGATCATAGTCTACTACATAATAATAATCCTTAGTTGTATTAAATTTTCCTGAGCTTTATAAAGTATAATTTCAGTTTTTAGATTTAAATAACTAATCAAACTCACCAACAAACATGAGGAACTCTTAATTTTTCACTAGCCAATATAGCACCCTGAAAATTATCGATCAAATTGGAATAGCAGGAATCTATTTCGACTTTTGCTTTATTAGCACAGGAAGCAGCTGTTATTAGGTCAGTGAGACGTTGAGAGTCCTTTTTACACAATAGATTAATCGTGTTTTTTACCGAATAGACAATAACCCCGGTCACTTGTTTTGGTGTATTCTTCAAACACTTTGTTTTATACTGGTCAATTTCTTGTATATATTTCACCGATTGGCTTTATTGAAATTAAATAATATATAAAATTTGTAGAATTATTGCAATTTATAACAATAATTGAGAGAATTAGTAAAATATTTAAGCATACTCGCAAAAGAGCTTAAGTTGACCCTGTTTATTTTCGGGAAATTTTCTTCCAGATCCTCCAAGAGTCATTAATTTCGCAACTGTTTCATCAAATTTTCTCTGGCCACTTTCATTACACTGTTGTCCAGATGAATAATTTATTTGTAAAAGAAACAATATCACCAATGTAGATAGAAGCATGTTTATTTCCTAATTTTTTAAATTTTCTCTACATTAACTAAACTTATTTTTAATCAATTTATATACTCTCAATTTCTATGACTGCAAATTCAACCCAAAACTAACAGAATAAATAATTTTATTCTATAACTCGAATAATCAAATAATCACTTGATTTGGTTAGTAATGAAGGCTTGAAATTCAACTTTTTCTACTTTTACTGTCTCTTTGTTTTTCTTTATTCTTGATTTGATTACAAAGAATTATACTAAACTGTATCCGCATTTTTTGGAAATTTTATAATTACAAGAAGTAATACTTTTTATGATTGTCCCCACTTTTTAATAGTTTCAAATAATTTAATATTGGTTTTTCTTTGTATGAATAGATATTTTATTTTTAAAAATAATGTTTTTTCCAAATTTATTTTCATCAACTTTTATTTTAAATGTTATTGAGGTTGACGAAATTTTCAATTACCTTTTGAAATTTGTAAAACTATTAAGAATATTGACTAATATATGGCGACGTTTTCAAAATATTTCGTAAAATTAGCTAATTTTGAGCGTTTAAAACGTGTTTATTTGATAATGTAGTAAACAATAGACTTTTTTTTAAAAAAAACCCTTCTCTAAATCCCCCAATAAACTAAAATTGGCAATAACCATCATTTTACCCTCCCCTAGACCACTCAAAGGTTTTCGTCGATAAGAAATCCTCTTCTATCGTTTTAAACCCTCAACAACCCTGATTCTATAATGACATTTAAGTATTTTTTTAAAAACTTACAAATTATATTTTTGACCATAAACATTAATATACAGTTTTGGAAAATAGTTTTTGCAGTAGGTCTGCAACCTTTGCATTCAATGTCATATATTGTTCAGTAATAATGTTTAAATAAAATAAAATTTATAAGGGCTGCTTATAATGCTTTGCTTAATAAGTGTTAAACCACCTGAATTATTATGTCATAACGATTAGGCAAAACTAAATATAGATATAACATATGTTTAATATGTGAGTTTAGTTTAATATATTAAAATCAGAGTCTGAGAAAAAATTTTTGTTTCCATATAATTTGTATATTGTCGAAAAATAAACTGTTTGATTGATCTTATTATTGAACCAACTTTGTGTTATGAGAAATAACTAATCACATAACAGCTTTACAATCCTTGCCTTAATGTCTGCAATTTTTTCTTCATTGAATAGTGTATTAGGTAAATGTTTTATACGAAATTGACCATTATGTTTTTACGAGATATTATTTAATCTATTAGTTAACCCACGATTATTTATATTTATCAACAAAATTGAGTTTGGACAGACTAATTTAACACTCACCCTTTTCCCTTGACATAAACACTAATAACAAAATTCAATATTCTAAAAAGAAATTGTAAATCCATTAAAACACTTAAATCAGGATCGTGTTGTATTTGTTTGCCAAATTGGATTTATTAGATAGAAGAACACAAGTACTTGAAAATTTTATTTCTAACGCTATGTCTAAGCGTTATGTTTTAATAATAATTAATTCAGGGGAAATAACACCATATTATGCAAAGTTTTATAAATTTTATTTTATTAAAAACGATATTACTTAACACTATATGGCATTGAATGCAAAGGTTGCAGACCTACTGCAAAAACTATTTTCCAAAACTGTATATTGATTGACATTAGAAACTGTAAATTATGAATTGAGTCGAATATAATTCTTTATACAAATCTTTTTTTTGATGAGAATATTTTGGACCTTCACAATAAAATAAATAGGATAGGTTGGGCACCCTAATATTTTGTCTATCATCATATTTTGTGCCCTTTAATGTTCTGGAATGCAAAAAACCCTTACATTTTAACGGCACCCCCAAAACATGCATTGTTAGAGAATTTGCAGTAAAGGTATTTTCGATTCGGACACCTCTTATAACCTCTATGAATTTGTCCATATACAGTATTGATTATTTAATAATATTTCATTTCTTAATAAATGATAATTTGTTTACTGGTTGTGTGATAAAATTATTTATTTCTATTTTTGTTAAACTTTTTGTATTTATTTCTAACAGTTTTCACTGATCCAATTCAAGATGAAAAAATATATTAATCATTATCACTAAATAAATATATGGATCGGTCGTTCATCAAATGAGAATCAACTATAGAGCAAATGCAGTATATGTCTATAGCTTTGCTATATAGTTGTTTCCCATTTTATGAATGACCGATCCATATGGACAAATTCAACACGTTTTAAGGGGTGTCCAAATTGAAAATACCTTTACTGTAAAATATAAAATATAATGAATTCTTTATCGGTTTTAAAGAAGTTACTTCTGACTCATTTATTCTTTTTTGTATTAAATGGTTTTGGTTTAGAGTTTTTACTCATCAGATCTTTCGGTTTAAATAAATTAAATAGAGGTATAATTTTTGGAAAATTTTAATTAAAATTGGAGATAGCCAAGGGGTTTAGGAAAGCTACTTTTTTTACTCTGAAGAATACTTCTGATGTTAAAATGACAAAAATATCGCTATGTTTAATGAAATAGTCTACTCGTTTCTACATCTACAATCTAGTTTTTAAAACTAATAGATAAGTAATTTTAAATATTTTAAATTTTTTAAAAGTAATACAGTGCTTAAAAAAATAATATCAAGATTCTCCATTACTTTAACATTAATTTCTTGGTATTATATTTGTTAATCTCTGTACAGCCAAAATACTACTTTGTCTTGAGAATTTTGCAAAATAACCTCTTTAAATTTTTGAGCAGGAGGCAATATTTTTTAAAAATTTTTACTTTACATCTTTACCCTTTGCATTTTTAAAATTATGCTTGAAATTAAATTCACCATGACTTTTGAGCAGTGTTTTCTAAAAATACCCCCTTTGTGAGCCTGGCTACCACTGATATTCAAACATATAACATTTTATACAAGAACCGGTTTTATCCCCGCTTTCGAAGAATATAGAATTGTCTCCACCCTCGTTTCTAAGTAGCTAAGCGACATTGATAGTAAAGAATTTTTATAATATATAAATAGAAACATCAATCTTTTGTAAATTAAGACAAATGCAAATATTTGGGCAATGAGATTTGAAATATTAATTAGTTTAACTATGCATTTGGTAAAATTTAAGTGAAAAATGACGCCATAGACAACATTTTTAACCACTGAGAGAGAAATGTATAAGATTGGCTAAAATCTCTTAATATTCGTGAAATGGCAATAGAATTATCGGAAAAATAACACTTCGGGCATAGAATTTTCCTTATATTTCCTATGAAAGATATATACAGCATATTAATGGTGCATTCTTGTTTTCTAATAAAAACTATCTATACTCAATACTAGGGATGCGCAAGCACGTCAGTCAGGGTATTGATAAGAGCCTTAAAATCACAGTGCAGTATAGGGGAGGGTATTTCGCAATCAACAAGTTCTTGCAGAATTTAATTAAAAATGATGAAGTTTAACCAAATTTAGCCAAATTCTGTTATTTTTCTAAAAATCTATTTTACAGAATATTCCCAAACGTCGTTTTCTCGAAATTTCTAGGTGGAGGAACAAATTTCACAAATTGCTCGATTTTTTCGTCTTCATAGGGACAGAAATTTTGCTCATTTATCGGAGACAGAGGATATCTTGGCTATACCACCAATTGAGCATCCTTACTCAATACTAAACAAGCTGAGATTCTGAGACTTTTTTTCAATACCTTTTCAGAATACCTCCACAGCTATCTGTCCTAATTATAGTTTATTTGAGGGCTGGAGAATCAATCGTTCGAGATGAATAATTAAAGGTAAAATGACTGATTTTTTTTCGAAAATTCTAGGGACTGGTGAACTTAGGTAGAGGTGAGATGGCTGCTTTTTATAAGATTTGGTAAAATCAATCGTTTCTTTGACAAAAATCCAAGTGACATAAAGTATTTTTAGACTCCCTTGGCCACAACTGTTTTATTTTAATTTTATTTGTTAGTAAATATTTATTTTTGAGATTATTTTTTAAATAACTAAATAAAAATACTTTAATTTAGAATAAATTTATTAAAGAGTTTGAAAATTTTCTGAAAACCAATAGAATATTACTCTAAATAATTAGAGTTGACTTAAACACATGTATCCAACACATCCCTCCTCTGCTCCCCAACTATTAGTATAAAAACTAATTTAATTCTATAATTTAATAAAGTTTAATAAATTATTTCAAAATACTATTATTCCTTCTATTGATTATTGAGTGAAAATAGATTTTTTTGCCTTCGGTTTATAGAAGACTCGGATCTTTTCTGAGCACAGCTGCAGTTTTTAAGTAGAGGTTCTGTTGAATTGGGTTTTATTTTAGTTAAATCATTGTTTCGAACATAAGTTATAATAATTTATAAAACGATTGGAGGAGTCATTACCGAGTGATGCCGTGCTCTCCAACTCTGATTAAAAATTCAATCTTATGTGAATGGAGAGCACCTGCCTTTGGTCAACATGTAAATGAATTGAATTTGTGTTAAACTTGTGGTGCATATGTTGTACGCCGTGACCAATAAGGAGCACTTGAGATAATATCGGCGATTAAATACTTACTCCTTCTCATGCACTCTATTCCCACTTTATGTGCAATACATTGCAATACACAGTCCATCGAAAAGAGAGCTAAAACTAGATTCACGTCATTTAAGTTATTCATCCAATCCCTCTATGAAAGGGACTTTCCCGAACCAGAAGTTGTCGGACTCCTTGTAAGCGGTAGAAGGCGTGTACCCACCACTGCCCATCAAAAGCTTAAACCGAGTTTGAGCCCCAGTCGCTCAACTAGAACCAGAAGGTCTGTGAAAGTAAGTCTCAGAGCTCGAACAGTCTGTTTATAGCAGTATAGCTGCTGTTGCAGGTGCCCAACGCTTACTACACATATCGTGAGTGCATCTCCTCATTCACTCCACATTAGTTATACATTTGTTTTATGAGTGACTTTGCAATTAACTGTAACTATGATATGATTCCTCTTCACCATTACTATGCATTGGATTCTATGCCTCTTCTGTTCCGATTCACGAATTCTAATCCATTCTAAACGTTCACAAAATAAATAATAAGTGAATACAAAAAAGTTTAATATTTGTTGGGAAAACTGTTTTATATTACGAGTGAAGTCATCTAACCATTGATTATTATGTTAGCCTCGACGCCAAATATACTCCAAATGTGCAGGTGAGCCATCATATCCTTTACTCTCTGTCTAATCCCTAATCCTATGCTCAATGTTTGCACGTGTGGTTACGCGTGTCTAAACTTACTGTTTGTATAACGTATAAGATTGGTTGTAATTCTCAAATCTTTACATCAGTTATATCACGATTTACTTTACAAATGTTGCAATTTTTATTCAACAAGTGATTAAATAAAATTAGATAAAAGACCCTTGTAATCTTACTGTTTCCTGAGCCCTGGCATGAAAAACTAGCCGAAACTGTGTGTATCAGAAGTTTCAATGCTAGATTATAGAGTAGATGAATGTGTTACCACCGACTATTGTACTTTTATATTCAGACTATCCATTTGTGACATTTTGTTATATTAAAAATCTTTTGTGGTTTTCTTTATTGTAATGAAATAATCCAGAATTTTGTGTTTTCTCAATAGGAAATACTTAATACAACTTGCTCATGTTTTGTATCTTTAGAATGCACTAAATACCTGATAATTTTATCAAACACCCTATCAAATAATATTAACAATCCACTAAAAAAGCTGAAGGAATAGTTAAAAGGTGTCAAAAGGAATAATATATACCAATTTTTATGATTTATTCAAGATTAAACAATTAGTGCACTCTTATTCAATGCATACACATCTTTGAGTTTATTTTTATCGCAAATCAATTTAATTATGTTTTTAACAATTGATTTAAAACCATTCGTCTGTTTATTGTTTGCAAAAATTCAATCGTTTGAATAACAAGTATTGCATTTGATATAAGAATAAAACCATTGGTTGTGTTATTAAAGTATGCATTTTAATGATGAATACATTTCGATAGTTTACTTCTGACGTAATATTAGAGCTGACATAAGCCTCCCGTCGAGAGTTGAGTTTCTATTATTTTGACACAAAGAGATGTGAGTGAAGCTGAGTTCAGATTCTTGTGTCCCAAGAAATGCCAAAATCATTTCATTCGTTTAATTCAATTCAATGATCTTATGATCGCATATCAAATATGTTGTCGACGGGAGAGCACAAGTTGTCAACTAATATAGCGAATAAAAGCTCTAAAAACTTATGCCTGTGCTGACCAACACCAGCAGGATATTCAATACACTTATTCCTGAGCCTAAAGTGCTGTCAACGCAAAATCCATCGCTCTATTGCTTCCTCCTCTGCGGTCGGTCTAAGACCGCGTGCAGTGATTCGCAGAGATATTCAAAATTATAATTTCTAACATAAATACTATAATAAGATTAAAATTGAATAAAACATTAAATAAAATAAAATAATAAAAGACAGTTATTTTTCTAATTAGTAGTCATTTAGATATTAAATCATTTTTATTGCATTTTTGAGTTATGAGACAACACTTTTCTAACCATTAATGTCTATGAATTTGAAATTAATTCTTAAATAAAAGAATTAATAAATATATAATAAATAGTATTTTTAACATATCTGAACTATTCTTTGTCTAATCTCAGGATTATTTGATTTTTATCACATTCTAATGATTATAGTCTCCAATGTTTTAATTAGTATTCTTTTTAATGTTAATGTTTGCATCAATTTCTGTTAAATTATATAAAATGTTTCAAAACAATTAACTAATATCAGCTTTTTTCTTCAACAAAATATTCCAAAACAATTCATTTTTAAAATTTAGTTTATTTTTTAAAAATGAATTTTACTAAATGTATAATTTGAGGTCATATAAGAGCATTAGTTTTGAAGAACTATCTGTTCTTTTAATATTTAACTCGTTTTTATGAGAAAAACTAATTCCTGACAGACAAACAATACAATTTAGGAAAAGTATAATACTATTCCATTTGAAAGGTTGTGCCACATCTACATAGTCTTCATTAATGAGTTCAATTGGCCAAATGGAATGTCAAAAGATAATAAAGATTTTTTTGGCATTCATTTCTAAATTGTCTTTGTATTTCTGTATTTCTAACTTAGGTTAGTATAGAGTCTATGTATACGCTATAGACTTTAGAGGATTGTATTGCAGAGTATATTCTGATGATTATTACAATATATAATGCGTGCGGTGTTTGGTGTGAATAACTGAAGGCAGAGAAAGGCATCATTTATGTAGGAGTGGGGGGAAGAATAGCTTCTAAAATAACTTATAGCAGAATACTAAAAGGCATAGAGCCCGGGGCTATATTTGAGGAAAAAAGACACTAAATTACAGGGATGTGTGACTATAGTTCAGTAAAGCAGAAAACTCGCCCAATATATTGTATGAATGAGCCAACTCTACAGAAGTATCATTTTGATGACCATCTGATTCTTGAGATTTTGAGTTCAGCACATATTTATTATGAAAGAATTGCATCGAATTGCATGCCTTCTATACACCAATTATTAAAGAATAAAAACTTATTTCTATTGAAGAAATATTTAAGAACTCATTACTAGATTTAAATTCAAAAAAGTTTTTTCTCAACAAATGAAATATTTTTGAATTTAGTCTTTAATGGATTTGCATTTGCAGTCATATGAATAGCGAAGTAATTCTGTTTTAATCGAAATAACTATTTCATCCATTCATTTAATTTAGATTATTTAACATTTTAAAAGAGATGATCTTTGAAATTAACATTCAATTTACTAATAGTAAAACAATTTGTTTATTCAAATCTTTCAAAAACTTTCAATTATCGATAGTTCGTGTGAACCATTTGTTCATTGCGTTCAGAAGTGCTTACTTTGAAGATTATTATGAAATCAATAAATATATTAAGTTTTAGATTCACTTCACTTCTATTTCCAATTCAATTAAATAACTATTTGTTCGATATTTACTTTTTTTATCTAAAAAAAAAAGTTTTAGTTATTCTTTAATTGAAATGAATGGAAGATATAATTTGAAAAATGATTGATCTTAAGAGTTATGATTCTCAATAACACTGGTGTACACCTAACCGATGAAAAGTTGACCGCACCTTAAATTTGCTATTTATTAAGCCATACTTATATATAGAGTAATAGTTAATAAAATTATAAAATAGTAGTTCAGAGCAATCATGTGCTGTAAATAATGTTAATCTTATGTTATTTAAATGTCATAATTTTCAAATTGATTTCACAAAATAATCAATTGTTTGTCTGTTTCTCTGGACTTTTGTACTCTTTTTGCTTTTTTTTGCATTGCTTAATAATGCAAAGCAATGAGAAAAACATGAATTTCATTAGAATTGTTGAACACATTGTGAGAGAGCGAGAGAGAGAGAGAGAGAGAGAGAGAGAGAGAGAGAGAGAGAGAGAGAGAGAGAACAGGGAGAGAGAATGGACAGGTGCAGCTTCCGAAACAATATTAACTAAATAAAACAAAAACCGTGTGATAGCACACGAATTGATCTGATATCTAGAAAAATAGCTGAATTTACAATTAATGCAAAGAATGGCATACAATGCAATCGAATGGCAGGTGCACTGAATCACGTCGAGTCGATTCAAATCATCGTAATATAAATCTTGTAAATACTATCACTTTAACTGATTGTACAGTTATTTCTTAAATATTAACTCATTTTGCATTGTTTTTAGACATTCTCTCTCTCTCTCTCTCTCTCTCTCTCTCTCTCTCTCTCTCTCCCCTTCTCCTCCTTCCTCTATTCATATCTGACTTTCTTAAAAATGACTTAAAGCAAGTGTAATATTTATGATTTGGTTGTGTAGAAGTGAATAGTTGTGTAAAATTGCGGTATCTTTGCTCTGTTGAGGTCGTGACGGATCATTTCGACACTAAAGTCACGTTTAGAGAACATATTCTTATTTGTTGTATTAACAACGTATACAATAATAGACTTTGCATTGAATCAAATTATATATTACATGATATGTCAAAACACAAATACAAACAATATTCAATCCAAACATCTATTTCTGAGACTTGAAATTAAGACAACGATATTTGTATAATCCCTACACATCTATGGCATCTATTTTTGTACGAAATACAAACTTTTTAATCAATTTTCTTGCAATTAATTGAATGTTTAATTGGCTAACAATTAGAAACTAACAAAAACTTTTGTTTATATAACAGTTTTGATGCAACAAAATCAACGAAAGGCGCATCAAAACTACGAAGAGATCTAATCAACTCTGAGATCGCAAATCTTCGCGATTTACTACCGCTTCCGTCGTCGACCCGACAAAGACTATCACAATTACAGTTAATGGCATTGGTCTGTGTCTATGTGAGGAAAGCCAACTATTTTCAGCATGGTATGTATCTGTGTATGTGCTCTACCATTTGAGACTTCATTCTAAAAACAGCTCAAAATCTAATTTAAGCTAATATTCAATCAAATAAGTCTATTATCGATGATTCTGTTCTAACGAACAAAACTAAAAGTGTTTTTCAATATTTTTTTAACAAACTATATATCACTGAATAGCAGCTGCCTTTGCAGATCACCTCCAGGCATGTTTTGCGCAATATGTTTGTGCTATGTTTATGCGTGACATTTGTATAATAACATTGTAATATTCAATACTATAATTATAAACAACTACAGTATATCTAACAATAAGTACATTATTGTAATTTTATTACTCATTTTGTCTCTAAAACAACATATAATTCTGTTAAATTCTGATAAATTATTTCAGTTTTCATCAAATTTCTGTTAAATTGCGTCAATTTTAATAGAATTTTTAAGAATTTAGCCATTGCAAAATATTTCCATTTGAATCTGATAATCCTAAATCGGTAAAAATTAGCCATTTTACCCCTCCCTAGACCACCCTAAGCTCTTTCCTAAAGCTGGACCAACCCCCTGCCGATTTGAACCTTGGACAACCCCGAATTCGATCACCAGTTTTAAAACTTTAATTTATTCAATAACAAATAGAATGGTCAAAGTTTCATTTGAAATTGGCAGACAAATGGTTATTAAATTAAATTAATCTTAATTATGATAATCTGTTCCTTAACTTATTTTCGCTCTAAAATTACATTTTTAAAATTAACTGGATTAATTTTAATTTTTTTTAAATTTTTTTTCATAATAACGTTTTTTGTTATATTTTCTAAAAACAAATTGAATATACACTTTAACAAATGATTAATAAAATAATTGTGGCCAAAAAACCCCCGTTCCTTAACTTATTTGCCCCACTGTATTTATGTATAACTCTTATAGAATAATAAACTAAATGAAGAGAACATCAGTGAGAAAATCAAATCGTTAATATATTTCGAAGCCCTTAACTTTCATCTCTAAGAATCACTTTATTTAACTAAAAAAATCAATTTGATTTACTCAAGTCATTGCTAAAGTTTAATGATTCGAATTAATTGATTCAATTAATTAATTCTTTCATCTCTTTTGAATGAATATTTTAAGTGCTAGTAATTTGACACAAAAATTTCATAATCTTAGGAAAGTATCTATAGTGTAGTAATCTTTAGATTAATCTTTGAATCGGAATTTATTTTTTATTTCATATTTGTGTCCAATAAACCTAAAGATGAATTTAAAATTGAGTGAAATGTCATTTGAAAATTTAGATATATCTCTGATATTACATATAATTTACTTCTCTATTCTGATATTCTCACGCAATTCATATCATAAGAAAGTCAAACATTGAATGTGATATCAAAGAGAGTGAATTGAGAGCTCATTATTATTGAAACGCACGCATCAAATGAAAGATAAAATCGTGTGAAGAAAATGTTTGGCATATTTAACATTATTTATTTGGTATTTTGCACATCAATTATATTCAGTCAATTGATAATTATTGTTAAATAAAACGTTAAACAAAAAGAATATTCTATTGATTCTATTATATAACCAAATAAATTAATTGAAACTTGAATTAAGGCTTTCCTATGAAATGTAAATTAAAATATAGAGCAGTTGTTCATAGAATTTAATTGTCTTAACTCATGTTAAACAATCCTACCTTTTCATAAGAATTTCACATCACTTGTCATTTAAACACTACATTAATTTTACTTTAATTATTGAAAAGCTCTGATTATATATTTAAAATTATTAATTCATTAATTCTATTAAAGTGTAAACTTATAATTTTAGTGATTTAAGCATATTCTTGTATAAATAATAATCAAGAGATGGATTAATAAAATCAGCCAGTTGGCTTTATGAAAACCATAACCTCAAAATTTTCCCCTACAAACATCATGTGACACAATTGTAGTACAAACAAGTTCTTAAGTGTTTGTAATCGAAAATGTGATTTAAACACAGATTAAGTTTTTAATTATGAAATAAATAAACATAAAAATTATTAATAGAGAAACAAAATTTGTTTAAGAATTTGTACTACAGTTGTGTCACATGATATTTAGAGGGGAGAATTTTTGGGAGTTACGGTCTTCATAGAGCCAGTTTACAGACTACATTCCATTAGGCAAATAAGGGAGATCTGCATTAATCCGCGCAATCAACATGAGCATATTTCTGTATATCTTGCTCTAAACCAATCGACTCATCTAAATTTTTTATTGCATTTATATCTTGAGTCAGGGATGTCGATGGTCCAAAATACCCTAACCCTTCTCTCCCAATTTTTTTCTCTCCTCTTTTTTCTAAAAGTTTAGGGTTATCTGTCTATAGACGTAATGTTAACCACAAAATTTTGCCTGAGAGGGGGTATTCCGGGCTTGACCCCCTTCGACATACCTGATTTTGAGTATAGATTATTAGTCTTCGAATTATTCAATAATGAGTTATTTATACGAGAAATCAACTAACTTTTAAAACAAAATTACTCTATAATTATCTGAATATACTCTGAATCTGAATGAGTATATAAATTGCTTTAATATTAGGGATGATCAATGAGGATGGAATAGCCAAAATACCCTCTTCTGACTTTTTGCGACGCAGGGAAAAATTTGTGTTTTTACCTTACCCATTTGCATCTTTCATATTTTAAAATTTTGAATATTCCCATTATTTTGAGAAAATTTTCACCTATATTACACCCTGACTTTAAGGTCTTTGATCATCCCTACTTTAATATGCACTCAAATATAACCAGGGATCATTATCCAAATTAACATCTTAATTGAATAATTTTCTTATTAATACTTGACTTCTGATCCAAAAATAAAATTTATTAAATTATTTATATTTTGAATTTCAATTTTAGTAGAATATTTATAACTTATATAAAATATTTCTTTATGTTTAGAGGAAATAATTTTAATTCTTTTGTTCTTTCGTTTGTAATAGAAATCCTTTTCTCATCTTCTCTTAAGAGAAAGAAAATGATAATTATTTAAAAAAAGATAAAATAATGAAAATATTTTTCACAAATAAAGTTCAATAACATTTATGTTCATTAGTGAGAGAAGTGGAAAAAAGTTTTTATGTTAGTGTTTCTTTAAACTATTTTTTTTTATTAAGCACTGGGAGTTTGCTGAGAGTGCTGTCATTTAAATGTTTCATTCTTTACGATTTCTATAATTGAGAGTCGACTATAAAAGAAAGTATTTTCTAAAGTGTTTCATTTGATGCATCGGTTGTGTAAATATTAGGTGGAGTGGAGTGAACGCAACCAAACCAAAGCCAGAGGCATATTGTAATTATGGCAATAATAAATTTTTACACAAACTCAACGCTATCACACCCTCTCATTCATATCACAAACTTTGAATATTTTATTTGAAGATTTTTTTTATAAAAAGAGCTCTAATTTAAACGAATTGAATGAATGAATGAATTGAATAAATATAACTATAAATTCAATTATTTAAACTCTATTTTTTATAATTCTTTGCTTTTAATTAAAATTATAGAATTTAAATAATAGGCTTTATTTCAAACTAAATATTTAAAATATATTTAATTCAAAAAAACCTTTGCAATTGTGAACAATTTGTATCAAATTTTTAAAATTTTTAAGATTGAAATTCGATAAAAATTACAGAATTTATTCCGATATAAAGTAAAGTACAATAATAAAGGGGAGGGCTGTGAAGGAAGTGTGGGATCATTTTCCCACAGCCACTATTTCATTGTACATTACTTGCTATCGGAATAGTTTGTCTGCGATTCCGGATTTGCGAGTTTTGAAAAAAAGTAAAGTACAAGTTATGAAACGATTTGTTGCTATTATGTCGACTAAATAATACACATTTAGATACTATTAGTTATAGTGCTTTAACTAAAATCTAAACCATTTATTAGGTGTTGAGATATATTCATCAATTTTTTATTTTATTTGAATATGCTTTGGGTTAAATTATATGATTAGCAATTTGAGCAATGCTATTTTATAAATCTTTAGTTTTCATAACTAAAAAAGTCAAATAACATTGAATTGCATTCATTTTGAAGCAATCGATGCGTTCCTATGCTATTGGCCTTTCATTTGGCTATACTTTCAAAACGAATTCTTCTTTTCATTTGATGGCACAGCAGGGGTTAAATCTGGAAGAATGCATTATTAAATGACATCCAATATTGATAAAACATTACCACATTTTGTTGAGATTCACAATGAGACTACTTTGTGGCAAAAGCTTTAACGGATTATTAACTAATTTAATTAAATTATTAAAGAAAATTTCTGATAATTTTTACTGAAAGCAATGAATGTACTATGACAAATTGTAAGAACGTTCAATTTTATCTGGAAAGGAACTTCATTACAATGTTTTATTTATCAGAAATAT
>JAQFXN010000214.1:0-26369 GCA_034693365.1 Liacarus xylariae | reverse complement strand
TTCTAATTCGGCCATTCACAGATACGTGCGCACATGTGCAGAGACACTATTGAAACAAAACTTATGCGACAGGACTGGTTATGATCAATAAGAAAAATAAACGATATTAATAGTGATGAAAGAATCATAGCCGAGAATATTATATTTTTCTATAAGCCAGCTCTCGGTGTTTGTCACAGAATGTACATTTTTCTCAGAGTGTCAAATGTGATCGCAGCATGACAAATGTAAAAGGGAAGAGTTTTCCTTTGGCTTAAAAAGAAATATGGTATTTTAAAAATTTCAAAACAGACCCACCCTTTGGCTACCTCTGCAACTTATATACATTGTTTATAACAGTCCACTCTTATTTATCTTATATCAATCGTAAGAGTATTTGCTTAAATTGATATTATTTCCAATATCTTTAACATCAACAAAACGCAAGTGGCACTCCTGAGTCACTAGCTATTCCCTTAAAACAAACTAAATGTTGTTACTGTAAATTATTTAATTTGCTTTACTTTCCATTATTTCACAATTTCTATAGCGGGTATATATTGTGGGTAAACAAAAATTTTCCGAAAAGTTTTACATTATTTTTTTATTTAATTAATAATTGTAATAAATTATATTATTTATTATTTGAAAGAGTGATTATGTGATAAGAGTTTGTTAACTTTTAAATTATATAAAAATTAATAATAAAAAAGTGGTCCCCATCAAACTAAATTGATACCAGAAAATTTTTTGGCGGATTATTATAAAAGAGCAGAAATTATATTTAACATATTTTTAAGTAACATTCTAATATGAGGATGAACCATTATTCTTTTAATCAATATTTATTAAATGTTCATGACTGATCAAAAATAATCTAAATTGATAAAGTTTATTTAGTTGAAATACTTTAAATAACTAAAATAATCTTTATAATTTTTAAAAATATGTACTTTTCATAGAAATATAAAGTTTTCTTTTTAAAAAATTCACAATAGGAAATATTGTCTTAGCTTAACAAAGTATAATAGTTTTTATTAGAATTAATCTTATATTGGAATTTCTTTAAGGATATTTTATTGTACAGTGGAGATCATTTTAAAAGAGACACCATATCCTTCCTGTCTTCATTTGTCCATCTATTGTTTATCAATAATGTATTATTTCTTAATAATTTTTTAATACAGTATTTAATATTTTGTCGATTGAAATTCGTGGATGGAAGGGAATTAGCATTGTTTGTGCCTTTTCCTATCATGAATTAGAACCAATTATGAAATCAGAGGGAAATTACAATTCCGACCAGTACATAAATTTTCTGGAAAACAAATTATTTCCCTGGGCGGAGGAAATATTTCCCGATTCAGACTTTTATATCTTACATGACAACTCACCTATTCACACTAGTTATAAAACACAGGCTTATTTAGAAGCTAAATTGGGTTTTAAGAGAGTGATTGAACACCTCACTTGAATCCTATAGAAAATTTTTTTATGATTCTTAAACATAAATGCAAATCTATTCATACATTTAAACCAGAATTATTGTTTGTAAAAATATGCCAAAAATGGGATATCATTGATAAAGACATTCAATTAATTCATAATTTAGTTTTATCGATGAAAAAACGATATAATAATGTAATTACTAATTCCAGTGGAATTACCAAATATTAAATACTGTATTAAAAAAATAATTGAAAAATAAAACATTATTGATTATAAGTATATGGACAATTGAGAAAAGGCCGTATATGGTGTGCTATTTAATTTCTGGAAGACTGTACATGGAATTGATTACTTGTCTATACAGTACTTGATATATACCGGTATTTATAGCTATTTTGTCATTTGTTTTTATTATTACCGATAAAACACAGATCAATATTAAACGAGAATTGGATTCTAACGGCCGCTCATTGCGTGTCAAATGAAAGATCAGGCGACCCTTATGTATATGGGGTTGAAATCACTGCTGGCACTAACCATAAAGAGGACCGGGGCAAGAATGTCCAGAAGCGATCTGTCGAATGTGTTGTAATACACGAGAAATGGATTGGACTGAGGGGTGGTTTCGCTAATGACTTAGCACTGCTTCGGATGCCATCAGATAAGCCCTTGAATTTAACCCATAAGTTCGGGGGTCCTGTGAATGGGGTTTGTCTGCCATCGAAGAGCAAAACGCCCTACGAATACATAGGAAAGGCTCGCATATCGGGATGGGGTGTCACCGAACGGGGAAAGTCGTCCCCCGTCTTGAAGTACACCGATGTCGGGCTCATTGAGGACAGGCAGTGCTATAAAAACAGTTTTCCCTTTCCTATTGTCGACTCTATGCTATGTCAGGGCATCGACAGAACTTCGCCCTGTTTTGGCGATTCTGGCGGTCCATTAGTGGTCCGAATGAAGGGCCGATACCATCAATTGGGCATTGTATCCACCGGTCCCTCACAATGCGCTAATGCCAAAGACCCCAATGGTATCTATACTCAAGTCTCATATTTTTTGAATTGGATTGAAAACACTGTTTCGCGTAATTCAAAGAAATGTTTTGGATTTAAATTAAATGAATTCAAATAATTGTTTGAAAAATAAAAGTTTGATATTTTGAAACAAAATATTTGTTATATTTTTAAATTACTATAAAATTGTGAAACACTTTGCCTCTTTATACTTGAAATAATAATAATTGATCACTAATAGCCTACATTGTATTTCCATGAAGGGGTGAATCAAAAAAAAGGTACTAGCTTATATTTTTATCACTTTTAAAATAGTCAAAATTACTCTGGCGTTTTGAGGATCATTTTTAATTATTAACGATCCAAAGTAATATTTTGATCTTGCGGCACTATTTTTCATTTTTTGTTTTGAAAAATCCCTTAAAGATTCTGAGCACATCTATTCAAATAACCACTCTTATAATATCTCCTGAGTTTATCATTCATTAATATTTCCGATTACAATATAAGTTTATTCATTCAATTTATATCAAATTTACAAAGCACACCATATTTAATATATTTTTAAATCTTTCTTGCATATATATGAACTTTGTTGGTGATATTAACATGTTGTATATTATATAAATGTAATACTGTATCTATTTATAAAATTCCAATTCAAATCACGTCAACTTACCAATCTCTATAGGTTGTGAATTAAAAATATAAAATATTCAAAACTTTTCTAGTTTACTATGCTTAATTATAAAATGATGATCTCTCCGGCGCTATTTTCAAACAAACTGAAATTTTAAGAAAGTTCTACAAAACGGCTACCTTAAGGGATTCAAATTAGTATTATCAAGACTTTCAAAGTCAACAGAATGCCTTGGTTATCTCACAATGAAAAATTAAAAATAATATTATATCTATGTTTATAGTAATATTACCACAACTCTTATACAATTTTTAATCTATAAATATTTATATATTTTTATATAAACTTGTTAAAATTTATTGTAAATGATCATTTAAAAGCATTAATTTAATAGTATAATCTAATTTGAAAAAAGATATTTAATACTGTAGTTAAATAATAGTTGTCTCTCATCAATAATAGACATCATTTTTCATAGTGGCTGTCTTAAAATGTTCATACCATGGCTATTCATTTTCCAGTTTATATTCTTATATTTGGTCAAATCAACAAATGCATCATTTATGGGATTTTCAGGTTAGTATCTTCTATTGGTCTTAAACTATCTAAAAAATTAAGTAAACATTTTTAAAAAAATTAATTCTCAAGTTTTTGTTTCAAATGAAGAATCAAATCAATTGAATATTTGTGGCAATCAATGGATTCCATATAAAACAGACAAATGTTTCAGAATTCTGGACAAATTGGGAACAGAAGAAGAGGCAAAGAGTGCTTGCAGTCAATTGGACAGAACCGCCACTTTAATTAGCATCGGATCGGTTGAAGAACAGGAATTTCTAAACGAAAAGTTTTTTAAAAGCAATAATATTTCAGACAAACTATGGTTAGGTATGAATATTCACGAACTGGTGCTCAAGCCCTGGAACAATCAGATATATACCAATTGGGCGGACGGAAGTGCAGACCTGACCGGATATAACAGTTGTATTCAGATGTCTCTCTCGAAGACAACTTTAGGCAAATGGACGGACGAGCCCTGCAGGCGAAGAGCACTGATAGCCTGTCAGCGCCCACAGGAATGGAAAGGCGATAGACTAAGGGATGTAATGACGCACATCGACCAAAAGATAGATTCAATTAAATTCGATGAATATATAAGAAAACAAAATGAAATTATAGTAAAACTCCAAAAAACAGTCGACAATCAAATGAATCTAATTATTGAACAAAATATTACAATCAGTTCTCTCAATAGAAGTGTTGAGAAATTGTTAAATCAAAGCAATAGAAAATTAGTTTATAATGAGATTTCAGGACAAAACACGATTCCAATAGGTTTCACATACATTCAATTGGCCAACCAATCAGAACCAACTGTTTTATGGCCGAGACTTAATTGGTTAGATATTACTAAACAATATTCGGGTCTATTTTTCAGGGCTGAGGGAGAAAATTCTCTGCCATTCGGACAAATACAAAAAGCTAATCACTCCCGTATAACTAATGTAATGTCCACCGCTCTTATTGGCGTCAACTATACCAAAGTTCATGGAAAACATTATACCCTGGAGGAGGGCTGGTCTGATAATCTAGTTCCGGCCAAAGCACTTTCAGATTTATACTTTTATACTACTGAAGAAGAGAACAGACCGATTAATACAGCCATTCGTATTTGGACACATTGCGCCTAGACATTTGTTAATCTAGCTAGATTTACAGACTAAAGATTTAAGAACAACATTTTAATATAGATTTCTCCTGATTGATTTAAGTTAAGGGGTAGCCAACGGGGTATAGCCTAAATACCACCCCCTGAGTTTGAGATTTGGCAAAATACCCTCTGTGCATTTTTTACTTTACTCCCCCTGTACATTTTTCATATTTTGAAAATTTTTATACCCTCTCCCCTGACTTTTTGAGAAAATTTTCTCAAAATATCCCTTCCTTTACCCCCCCATGACTCGGCCGAGCTTGGCTACCCCTGGATTTATCGATATATAAGACATTTAAAATATTATGTATTTCTTTGTCCATTCTTTAAAAATTATTTTATTTTAAATAAAGAAAACTTTTAAAGGTATCTCTAAAATAACTCTATATTAACGCAGAACTGGTCTATTATATAAAGTACAGTATAATAGTTAATATTAAATTTTAATTTACACATTAAATAAATTATATAACAAAAATACTTTAATATTTATTTAAATACAATGATTAATTGAGTTTTAATCTGTCATATCGTTGATTTATTTGTTTAGCGGATTAGTGGTGAAAATATTTTAAAGTCATGATTTTTGAATTTAATCCTATTTTTTGCATTTTAATAGATTGTAGTGAATTAAATGCTTCCTGGATCATTTAGCTCAAGCAACAATTTATAGATTGTTCGAAAGCTTATACAAATTATAATTTAATCATAATAAACTTGACCATGTGAGATTCTAGTGAAATTAGCTCTAACAGATCCAATTCTTTTAAATCACATCACTTATACTGATTATGCGATTACTGACTACTTATATCATATTAATAGTAATTAAAATCTAATAATCTCACCAAAACATCTCATTGAGCAAATCGAACATTCTGTAATTGTATTAAATTAACTTGATAGTTACATTTAATTACTTTCACATCTGCAATCTTCAAGGGTGATAGTATGGTTTTGCTGCAAAACTTTCCAACAATATTGTTAATTTCAGATGATCCTTTACATCACAACAATACTTTAAATTTTTGCTTGGAATTGTAAGTGCATGCTAAAATATTTTGTGAATCATTATTCCTGATCTTATCTATAGATTGGAATGATGAAATCGCCAAATTCTCATCTCCAAGCTTAACATTGGCCACATTTGTTAAAGTATAGAAACTTCTTTCTTTCAAGTAAAGTTGGAATTTAATAAAAAAAAAATTCCAAATATTTCTTCTTCTCTAAGAAGAATATTTTAGATATTAATTATACAAAAAATTAAAATAAAAATTTGATGTTTTACAGTACTTAAGGTTAAATAAGCACTTAAAGCCATAATTGAACATGCAAACATTTTCAAGTTAAACATGAAATAAGGTCAACAAATAATAGGCCTCTCATTATAAATCTTATATTTTAAGAACTTTTCTCTTTTTTGGGGAGTTCTCACTGCAGAGGGAGTGCTGTTTAGTAATTGTGTTGTGTCTGTACAGCAAAAGTTGCATAAACTGTAGAGTAGGTTCAGTATACCTGAAAGCACAGGTGTGTTGGTGTGTTAGCTATCACAGGCCCTCTCAATTGTGTACAGTATCTCTGCACAGGAAGTACAGCTCTCTGTCAGTCTCCTCTCCAACCGCTATCTCCACTCTATATTTTGTCTGTTAGTGTACTCTCGCATCACATATGCTATGAATTATTTTTAAGTGAAATATACGAAACCATAAAAACTTCTCAATACATATGAGAAAAACTTTTTCTCTCTATCTCTCACTCTCTATATTCACCGCTTATTTTTGAAACTGTTGTGCTGTGTTTGAAAACAATTAGCTCTTACTTTTTGGGGTTTTGTGATCGGATGTCGTGTTTGTGCAAAAAGACAGTGTTGGCCCAAACCATAGTAACCAAAAGAGTATATTCACACAATTAAATAAACTAATCATTTATATGACAATTGGTTTCACCCATTCATCACTACTCCTAAAGACATTGTGTTTAAGGTATTGGAGAGAGAGAAAAAAAAACATTACCACAACTAAAGAATATTTATGTGAAAAATAATTGGATTCTTTGTGAAAATTTTTAACATTTCATTTCTCAACAGTTTTGAACACAAATTCAGGTAAATATTTGCTAATATTCTAAATTTTCCATAAAATCATATTAAGCTATCTTATATTCTAAACACAATTTTTGTATACTCTTATTGTTTTTAAACATATTTAAAAATCTTCTTGACCAAGATACTTTTTAAATTTATTATTATACCCAATATAAACCCCAATCTAATTGCTTTCTTCGGTGTGTTTTTTTAATTAAATCATTTAAGACAATAGGTTTTAGCATTTTTTAATGCAAAATAATTCTAACAAATTATAATTTATAGCAAAATTTATTATTTTTTCTGCAGTAAAACAATTGAAAATTATAAAAACTACTCTATTGTTTGACAGAATTAAATTGATAGTCAAAATATTTCCATTCATTCAAAATTTAAACATTTCCTAAACTCCTATTCTTACCTATAGATGATTTCTTACTTAAATAATTCGTGAGCTTAGATCAGAGCTTAATATTATTCAATGCATAGAAACAGAGAAGAGCACACAAGGCATTCAAGCAATCTTTCTAAATGTCTGTGTTATTCACAATAGAAATCAATTCATTAAAGTTAATCTCATTATTCATGAGAGAGAAGAATTTCTTTATTATTCGATCGGAACTGAATATACGCTTATAATAGAATTGTCAAAAGCAGAAAAAAAACAGTTTTGCATTTTGTTTGAAACTATCAAACAATAAAAATAATTATTTTTTTAACAAAAAAAAATAAAACATTTAAATATTTCAGTTCATTGTCCAAAGAGTTAAAGGTGTTATTGAACGCCAGAGTCAGTCTATGTGTTAAGCTATGAAAGCAACAAAAATTCTTATCGATTCAGAGAAGAAGAAAAAAAATGCAAAAATTCTTATTCACTATTAATATAGTAAAGGATTTTCTATTATTTCAACAACAACAAAAAAATTTATATGTATTCTTAAAATTCTTTTCACTAACTTATCAATCGATAAAAAAAATCTTAATAATCTCGTGACTGAAACTGATATCGAAAGCACAGAAAATCATTTAAAAATAATGACAATAAGTAGAGAAAAAAAGTAAATCAAATCAAAAAAAAAAACAAAATCTCAAAAACATATTGAAAAATATAAACTCTATTTGATCTCAAAAAAACAATTTCATTCATAACAATTCAAATAATTTATAATTTAAACTGATTTTCGTTGAATAGAAAGAAAGAAAAAAAACTTTATATATTATATAAAATTATATAATAAAATAGAAATTTTATTTCTTTACAATACATAAAAGTATATAAAAGTAAAAAAAAAGTATATATTTATTATTTATATACTCTCGTCGAGTGTAAGAGAGAGCACAGGCAGTCATACATACATCGCCTAATTTAATATAATATGATTTAAAGACTTTATAATAAACCTCTGGTGCATCTGAACCGTGAATACAGTTATGGTATTATTATTAAAAAATATTGTCAGTGAAAACCTTTTTTTTATTATAAAATTATATACATTTTTAATAAGCCCTTAAAGAAAAGTCTTGAAATATAATTTGAAGCAAAACTAAGAAAGAAAAAAAATGTTTTTATTCACTAAAACTTATAAAAGCCAAGACACTAGGGATTACAATGTAATCATTACAATAACAATTCACAAAAATATACTAAAAAAAATTCAATTCTTTAACGGCTTATTGAATATCATAGAAATAAAATACTATATTAAAAATATTCTTCTCGTATAATCTGAAGCGACGGCTCATTAGATAAGTTTTATATAATTTATCTAAAACTTTAAGTTCGATAAAAAAAATAATTCAGAAAAAAATATATTTAAAATCCATTTTTAGTTAATAAAAGTAAATATTTCGTTGAAATCTTATTATTATCGATAGTTTAGCTCATTCTTCGTGGTAATAAACTTTGAAAATACCTTTTTATAACGACATTTATATAGTCATCAAAAGTAGATAGTTTAGTTTTTTTATATTCATCTGATAAGCTATAGCCGGAATCATTTTGCACATATATTATTATACAATTAAAGCGCATATTAGAAAACGTTTTTCAATTTTTTCCCCATCTTTTCTCAATTGCTTTAATAAATATTTCCGTTTTATAACTAATATTTTGGACAAAATTTTATGTTTCAAAACAATTGAGGAAATATTTATCAGATCTGAAAATAACGATCTGAATATAATTTATATAAAATGTATAAATGATTTTCGAAATTCTTTCATCCGTTTTATTATAAAACCATTAAATCAAAGTATATACTGTAGTTATGATTGACTCTATTGGACGACTCTTTTAGTTCATTGAATTGCAGTTTAAATATGGAAAACATTAATTTAATTACAATAAGTTTAGTATAAATTGTTGAAAAAAAACTAATTTTTTTATATAATGAAATTCAAAATATTAAACAACAGAAGACTTAAAGTGAATTAAACTTAAAACAAAACTATTTTTCTTAATTATTGCGAAATTCTTAATGTGTTTTATGTGTTTAAGAGAAGACAATTATTATAAAACAGTTATTCAATTGTAATGAATGAAAGTAATAGACAATTCACTTCATTTCTATCTCTTCTCACACGAAAACTCTCTGAAGTGTTGATTGTTTTACTCAAATCTTAATAATAGACTTCATTTAAATGATAATTTTTTTTAATTATAGCCAACTTTCCAATGAAAACATTTTAAATCTAACTGAACTCTAAAAAAAGAAGGGAATTAAATATTAGTGAACTCTAATGCAGGGCTAACTGTGATATAAGATTTCGCATCCTATCCGAACTTTTTCTTTTTGAACAGTATCCTTCCTAAAAAACGAATAACCAAAACAGTCATGGTGTAATAATGCAAGTATTCAAATATTTAGTAATGCTGATTTCAATAATCGTTTAATATATAAGAATTTATTTTATTTCTTTTAAAGATTTAACAAAATTTAGAAAGATCAAGCTAAAATCTAATTAAGCATAATGATTTCCTTTAATAAAATTGAGCAGAATGATTTTAATCTAAAACTCCCAGCTCAATCGAATGGCCAATTGTAATTAAAATATTTATTTTAATCCTATTGATGGGAAAAAGTATTTTCTATTAAATAATTATATTGTTATGAAATCCCACCAAAACTGTTAAAAAACAAATGCTGATTTTCTTTCCTGAAGAAAATTCCCAAATTTTTTTTGCAAAAAAAAATAAACAATACAAAAAAACAAATGAAAGCTAAACAAAAACTAAATATATGTTTAAAAGTTATCTACATTATTCACCACTTCTGACAATTCCTTAATCAATAATAAAGAAATATTAGTTATTATATTGAAGTTTGGTTTCATTTTTTTTATTCATTGCTTTTAAGCTATAAATTAATTAATTTAAAATACTACCACCTTTGCCAAACTTGATAAATTCTTTTATTTAAACCTGTCAAAATATGGGGAGGGAGGGAGAGAGGAGGGGGAGAGAGAAAGAGAGAGATCATTAGATATGGGCCATTAACTAATTACCAGTTTTAACAACTAAGAAGAAAATTTATATTCAATGAAAATCCAAAGCAAAATACCGAAAAATCACGAATTCAGGAATGAATATAAATATATATATATTTGTTATTAATAAATACAACTTTGATTATATTTTTCAATTCACTATAATAACGATTGATTATAACGAGGAAACAGCTGAACATTTCACTATACATATAGTGTATATACAAATCTTGATGGAAATTCTAAAGTTAGTTCCGACTCTCTCGCTCTCCCTCTCCTCACTTGCCCTCTGCTCTACTATTTGGGACGACATATGTTGTCCAGTCATTCATTGTGTTTCTCAAACCTATTGATAGCCAAACGGGAATCCAATCAATAGAAAGCTTTTCTTATAGTTAGCCCTCAATTGTAAATGTTATGAAAAGTTTCCCTCACTTTCCTTATTCTTCGCTTAACTTAAGATTCAGATCTGTCTAATAATAGAGGACTACTAGAGGACCAAATTTTTCCGTACTTCAGGATTGGACTAAAAATATTATTTCAATTCACACAAAACGAGCAAAAAAAAACATTAAAATATTTCTCATAAAATAAAATATACCATAAGTTAAATAACAAAACTATGATTTAGACATTTGAATAGTAAAATTCATTAATAACTAGAGTAAATGAATATCAAATATGCAAATAATATAAAGTACCATGCTAACTGCTAACCTCCGTGTTTAATATATGCAAAAAATAAGTTATTTTGTTTTTCTTAATGGAGTCAATCATAAGAAACAATTATAGATCGATATCAATGACACAATTACATTAACCCATAATCTGTATATGAATTCATCCCAAAATTCTTATCATTTCATATCTGAAGCCACAAAACATAACCGAAAGCAAAGGATGGGATATATGTTACGAATCGAAAGAATATGTTATTCATTTGTCTTATTGTCGGTCATATAATACAATACAATCAAAATGAATAGACTTTTAGCTTAATTTTTTTGTTGTTAAAGCATTCAATTCTTTAAATTCAATTGTCTCTCATGTCTCTCATCACTCAGTCATATCTCAATAAAAAATAATATCTTTTCATGCGATGGACTATATTTTCTGAATGCCATTTATTATAATTCAATTGATTCATGAAATACCGGTATATTTCAGTTCATTAATTCTATTTATGTGACAAAAACTCAATCAGTTGTTTGATTCAAGACATAGTTTTTATGCTAAAACCCAATGAAGAATTGACTCCAATATCCATTTATGATGTTATTATACAGTAATTCTGATTCAAATATTAAATAACTTCAAATGATCTGAATTAGACTGTATTGAAATCATTATACGCTCAATATTAAAACCAGTGGTCGCCAGGTCATAATGATATAGAGGAGGGTATGTTGAGAAAATTTCATGAAAAAACCTATGGGGGTATACGAAATCACAAAATATGAAAATGCACAGGGGGGAAGTCAGGTAAAAATACAAATTTTTTGCGTGCGGCTCAAAATATAGAGGGGGTATTTTACAAAATCTCAAATACAGGGTGGGAATTTAAACTATACCACCCCTGGCGACCCCTGATTAAAACTAACATTAAATTAGATCAGGGATGCCCAGAAGGGAGGTGTCCTGGGATGCCAGATACTCCTAAACTTTGAACAAAAAAATGGGAGAAAACCCAAAATACCTCCGACTTGTTCAATTCTGCACATCCCAGGATCAATATGATATTTTTCTAAACATTAAACTATATATAAATCCTGTAAATGATTTAACTTGATTATTTTTATTATTAGCTAAAATTAAGATGAAAATGCACCTATGATCTAATAATTTACCTTGACCAAACAGTTAATTTAAAATCTAACATCTTTCATTTAATACTTTCTTAGAGGAGTGGGGTGTATGGCACCCTGAGAACATTTTTATTGATAAAAAAAATCTTTTTATTTTAATTATTCATATTTAGATTTGAGATCTTTTTTTTACTAAATTTGATGTTCAAAGTGAATGAGAATTAATTTCAAATTCATTAAACTCGTGTGAAAGAAATGCTTGAAAGCAGTAAAAAAATAAATGTTATATTTAATAGTTTATTGTATTTTGCATTCTCTCTAATCAAAGATCTCATATATGAATAGTTTTATTCTTTTGAGAAGTAAGAGAGAAAAAAAATTACTAAAATTAAATGAAATCTTAATGATATTGAGATAGACTTCTGTAAAAAATAGTTATAATTATTTCTGAAACTAAACTCTCACACAAAACATATTATGTTTTTATTATTTCATTAATTGTTTTATTTCTCGTCAATCATTTTGAATGAATGAATAAATTGAAAATCATTTCTGTTTATTTCATACAATCATTTGAAGTTCATTACAAAGCGAATCATCAATTCTAACCACTATTTTTTGAATGTCAAATAAAATAGCGAATTGACAAAACTCTTATTTCTAAACTTTTAAAACTTAATTAAACCTACGATATATGGCTATACATTCTCTTCTGTAAAATAGTTAAGACAATTCAATCAAACATATCAATTAATGATTAGCTTTTATAACCGAATATTCTTTTTAGAATACTTTTGTTTAATAAATTTAGTGCACTTATTATGACATTCATATGTAATTTGATCATTGATTTGAATAATTTGAAAATATATGAAAGAGATGAATCATTTTTAGTGCAGAAAACCAAACGTTATAATAGCCAAAATAGACCAATTCACAATTAAATTGTTAATCTTGCAAGGTCATTTTATTTTATTTTTATACTTTTCTATCTGAAGGTTTTTTTTAATCATACAATGACCAGTTCATTGAACAACTTCTATATAATTGACTTGAACAAATTAACCATAACACCTTGACCATGTCTATCTTTAATATGTGATTTCTACAATCATAAATAAAACTACATTTGAAAAAAATAATGGGAAAGAATATTAATTAATTAATTCATTTATATTAATAACTCATTATAATGAAGAAGAGTTCTTCATAATTAAAAAATAATAAAAGTACATTATATAACAAATAAACGAAAAACTATTCTTGTTTAAAGAGAATATTCTCATTCAAGCTTTAATAAGGAAATCGATTTGTTATTATTCTGTTTTTTGTTAATGAAAACTAAAAAATAATTCACATTATATTTTATTTCTGAATCTCATTATTTAGATCTTATCGTCTTTTAATAAATAGATTTATATTATATAAGAATCAGATATTAGAGACATTTTATTTATAATATTTACCACACCTTTCAATACCTCCTTTTCTACATAAATAAAATTGTGATTACTTTGATGTAAAATATTTTAAAGCATTATTTGTAGCCTAAATAACCCCTGAGTTTGAGATTTAGCAAAATCCCCCCCCCCCCTCCGTGACATTTGCGCTGAAATTTTGGTTTTTTACCTTGGTTTCTCTATGCAATTTTCACATTTTGAAAAAATTATACCTCCCTGACTTTTTGAGAAAATTTTCTTAAAATACCCCCTTCTATGCCACCCTGACTCGTCCGACCTTGGCTACTCCTGCAGAATACCCATCTGTCAATATTTCGTTGATCTCTAAGCAGAATTTTTTTTCTCAAGAATGCAAAAATTTTTGCTTCATTTGAAAACTCAGTCGTTTGAAATTTATATCGAGAATAAATCTGTTTTCTTCATTTTATAATAATTGGAAAAATTTACTTGATTTTTTTTTTTGATTTGGAAACAAATTCTTTACTCTTTTTTCTTTTACATCAATTTATATTTTTGAAGATAATAATACTGAAAGAAAAGTAAAAAAAAAATATTCTTCGATTTGATTTGTGAAAGTTTTTTTTGCACAACAAATAAAACAAAATCAGAGTTTTGTTTCGAAGTCAAAGAACGTGGAACTGATTGACACATTATTTTCTCATTAGAGTTTACAAGATAATAGATATTTAATTTAATTGTTTTTGGTTTATGTACAAGCAGAGATCTGCAAGGTGGTTTGTAAGTAAAATACCTTTTGTATGAAAATATATATAAAAAATGTCCTAGAGTTTTGAGTAAACTTTGAGAATCCCTCACCATTTTCTCTTTGAAAATAATCGATTCATATCAAAATTTTACAACAACAAAATCAGTTTTAATTGGACAGTGCCGATTTTAACAAGAAAACTTGTTTATAACATTTAAAAGTTTTCTTTTTTTAAGAAATAAAACCAAGTAATTATCAGACAAATTGGTAATTGTAACTTGGTCTTTACATTCACTAGCCAATCTTGGCCGAGACAGTGAGTATATGGAGCAGATACTCTGACAATGGAGGGCTGTGAACCTTGGGATTAAAAATGGGGGTTTTCTCGATTCTAAAACTTAAATTGGCTTAAAAGAATATGTTATTCAAAATTCTAGGGTATGCTAAAAATTCTAACCACCTTTAGGAGGGGTTCAAAATATAATATATTACTGTGTATAAATCTTGAGAGCATAAAATTTTCATTCAATTAAAAATTTACAGTTTCTTATTTTATGATAAAAACTTTGTGAAGTATATAAATGAATATAATCTTAATCAAAATATTAATAACAGTTTCGGAATTTTTTATTGAAAATTAATAAACTGTATATAAATATTTTAAGTGAAATTATTACATTTATATATTCTACAAAATTTATATCATAAAATAAGAAACTATAAATTTTTAATTGAATGAAAATTTTATGCTATCAAGATTTATACACAGTAATATATTTTGAACCCCTCCTATAGGTAGTTAGAATTTTTAGCACACCCTAGAATTTTGAATAACATATTCTTTTGGGTCAATTTAAGTTTTAGAATTGAAAACCCCCCATTTTTAATCCCAAGATCCACAGCCCTTCATTGTGAGAAAATATTTTACTAAAATGTCACAATTGAACAGAAGATGAAAAATGCAAAGGGGGTGTAATGTAAAAATTTCTTCTGCTCAAAATGTAAAGGAGGGCATACTTTTGAGAGAATTAGTATATTGACGATATCTAATAGGGTCTGGACTTGTGAACCCAAAACCCATGAAACCCTAACCCAACTCGGGCGGCTTTAGGTTTGGTTGGGTTTTATATTATCATAAACGGGTCCAACGGGTTGACAAAAAGATTTAAAATCAAAAGTATTTTGAATAATTACTAAACAAATGTTAATATAAAACTGTAAAATATAAAGAATTAATACAAATGTAATTAAAAATTGAATTTTCATTGATAAACCATGTTAACTAAAAAATCTATATTCTTAATTGGTTTATCAACCAAACAATTAACGGGTTCGGGTTGGGTCGGGTTACCTTTTTAATAAATTGGGTTGGGTTGGGTTGGGCGGGTTGGAATGGTTTAGTTGCGGGTCAGGGTTGGTTGGGTCAGCTTTTAATCATTTGGGTTGGGTTGGACAGGTTTGATTAGGTTATAAACGGGTCAGGGTCGTGTTGGGTTTAGAAAATCATCACAAGTCCAGAGCCTAATATCTACCTTGTCGACCGCTGGTCTATATTCCCCTAGAATAGCCTAGCTTGCAGCTTGTCTACCCATGTATACTGTAGCAGAACAATACTTGCTATATAATTAATATTATAATTATATCTTCACAAGATTATAATTAGATCGATGTAATTGGAATATATTTAAATTAATTAATCGATCAAAAATTTCACAGATAATGCTGTTTTACATTATAATTAATTAATTATATAAAGAAAATCATAGTTTAAAATCATGAAAAATTACAAAATATTTTGATGAAAAATAAGAGAAGAAAAAACAAATTTTAATCTGTCATAAATCGCAGGGCTATTAAAAACAAAATAAGATAACACGCAAGAAAAAAAAACATTTAATAATATATGAATTACATAAAGCGCCAAAAAAGCGCCGAAACAGCATCTCTGCTCTAATCTCTAAGAATATCTTTCAATAGTATGTGTGAACTGAAGAATAGATAGAAAAACAAGAAAATTATGTATAATTCACAAAAATTTATAGAAAAAAATATCAGAAAAGAAGATAAAATACTAATTTTCAGTCCTCAATACACTCCCACACATACTGTATAGTCAGTCAAAACAATTTATTTCTTTTTTTTGATGTTTTGAATAGTTTTGGGATTTTTTTTGGTCAAAAAAATGAAGAAAACATTAAATAAATGAAGCCATTGTTAAAAGGTTCTGAATATTTGACCACAATTTTAAGGAATCTGCAATTACACTGATGATTTTTTTTATTCATAATTTATTTTATAACACTTATACAACCTTGATGAACAATCAGAATAGTTTCAAGATGCTCAAAAAAAATAAATAATAATTTGCAAATTGCAAATTGAATTTATATTAGACGCCAATAATTAGAGTATGAATAGTGAGTTTTGATAATTTTATAGAATAATACTGTAGTATTCTTAATTCAACTTGACACTGTTTATGATTTATTGTATAGGCTGAATATTATTTCAATAACATTCAGCCGAAAATACTCTATAATTTTCAATATTATATAGGTAAATATTCATATTGATAGGGATGAGAGGGAGAAAAAAAGATCAAAGCTTTCTATTATAATAACTTTAAAATATAATTATATAATTCAGTGTCTATTTAACACATTTGAAAAATAGACCAAATATATATTATTTGATATATAGTCTAATAAAAAATTAAATATTTTTATATTATATATTATTTTATATCCAATTCTATTGAGATTTCATATACAGTACAGCAGTTTATTATTAGTTTCATAGCATTTATTTTGGTTTAGCTCAAAAAATACAATGTAGTCGTGACCACTTGTCCCGAATCTCCAATATTAATTTACCTGCACTATACTGTACTGCACTTTTCATCTCATATACAGTGTTATATTGTAGAGACTGTAATATTTATTTTCATATTTAAAGCAATTTCTAAATCAAATGAATTCCTGTCAAATCATATGTCTAAAAATTTTTGACTTAAAACAGATGCAAATGTATACTTAAATTAATAGGAAAACTAATATTACATTTTTTTACGCAATCAGAATTATAATTGCATATAAATTCTTTTACTTCAATATTATCTAATTATATACTTAAAAATAAATTGAATGAATATATATATAAAAAAATTGATTTAAATATTTAAAATGCAAATCAATTTATTGAAAGTTTAATTTTAAACGAACTAAAATTTTTTAAAAGGAGGATTTTCATTACTATCAACTACAATAAAAAAAATGGGACATTTAACTAATCAGATAATATATCAAAAAATATGTATCTAGCTAAAACTCTAATGTTGACTATCTCCTCTCTTAATTAAGAAAACTCTAAAAGTTCGTTTCCCTACAACAGACACTTAAAATAACTTTTCCTGACAGTGGCTAATAGATTAAGTAAATGTGTGTCCAAACTGTAACATATCATATGTTTTGATCAAAGTTTGGCTAATTTTACATAATTTTGAATACAACTGGTTTTTAATTTGAGATTTAGACTTACTCTAAAAGTTTTAATTATATTATTTTATTTGATCCAATTTGGACTTAAATAGCAAAAATAAATTTAACATGTGTGAATATTTGAACAATATCATTAGATGATAGAGGTGTTAAATCTAACTAGTAAGAGAGCATCCCAAGATTTTATTCTAATATTATTTCATTATTGCTCCTGTAAGAATAAAAATGATTGTGTCGAGGTAAAATTTTCTAATATTGAATAACATTAAAAAGGCTGTTATATTTTGAAGTGTTGATTTTGCCTGTGGAATCAGCACAATACTCTCTATTATGCACTTTATTAAAATTTTAATTTTTTTTCATAATGGGTTCACACAATAACAATATTTAAATCCAACTTCATTTGAAATGTTAATTAAACTTAACGTTTATTTTTATGGCAAAAAAAACAAGGATTGCATTGAGAGAGAAAAAAATATCTCGAATGGAGTAATTAAAATAAAAATACTATTAAAATAAGGAAACGAAATTCAAAACAAACAATTTGAATTCTGTTTTATTGAAATAATGATGAGAGGGCTATTCAAACAAAACAAAATAAATCAAATCAAATAACTATTTACTGAAAATATGCATAAAATGCGCAAATTTTACTACTTTTTTAAGAGCAATACTTACTTTAATTATATGTATTTTTATTAGAGCTCTCAATATATTTTTTCAGGTCATTGCCAACAATTATAAGAACAAACCTAAAAGGGTCCGACTTTTTTTCCCAGTGCTATCCAACATAAGCACAGTTTCTGTATGGCATTAAGAAATAGTAAGTAAAAAATTCATTTATTATACTAAATATTTTTTTCTATGCCATTCTGTATGGAATTAAAGAAAATTAAGAAAAATTTAAACAAAAGAGTTATTCAATGCACACAATCATTAAAGTATTATATAAAAAGAAAATTTATAGAATTTTTATTTATATAACCAACGAATTCGTGATATATTATATGTGAAATACTGACTAATCTATTATCTGATTGAATGAAATGCATTTATAAAACTGTTTTAAATGAATAAACAATATATTAAATTCAATAAATTCAATGTTAAAAATGTGTTTTAACACTCTTTAAAAACTTTTAAAACTCTCTCTCTCTCTCTCTCTCTCTCTCTCTCTCTCTCTCTCTCTCTCTCTCCTCTCCTCTCCTCTCTCTCTCTCTCTCCCCTCTTCTTTCAATAATTATAATTTATTGATCATTTAAAAAAAGCTGAATCCCATAAAGTATTTTAACCGATATTTGCATAACTACTTCCAGTGTTAAACATCTGTTTCTCTACAAAATCTAGATATCTTTTTGGGTCTTAAATTTTATTTTAAGTTATTTATATTTATTCCAATTCTCTTGGGATATAATAATAAACTTTATTATCTAATGATTATAAATGTGAAGATTATTCTGCACAATTTTTATAATTATTTCTTTACAAAATTATTTTTATCATCTATTAAAAACGTAATATTTTTAATCATAACGCCTGTATTTAAATATGAGCATAATTATCCAACAGAATTATTTAAATTAGACATTCAGATATATTTATTAAACAGAAAATAATTATACAAAGTATTTGAAATATCAGAATGATGTGCTATTTTGTCATTCAGATTCTTAAAATCACAAAAAAAAGAATTTCTTTTAAAATGTGCATGGTTGATGGCAGTGAAAGAAATGATCAGAATACAAGCTTAATGTCTATCTTTAGCATATCAGATTACTAATAGTAAAGGTTTGTAATATAAGATTGTACTGTAAATGTATCACTAACTTTATATTTTCTATCATTTTGTATATTCTAAAGATTATTTTATTAAATGATATTTTGAAAAATTACCACAATTAGCTAAATATTTCTTAATCTTTCTTGGCTAATTTATTCTTAATGAATATCTATTCGTTAGTTTCTAATTTGCATTATTTCCATGATAAATTATCAATTATAACAAAAATGCATTCAATATTTTAATATTTAATACAATTTAACAAATATTAGTTGAAAACAAAATATACATTTTTCAAAAATCAAAATCAAAAGCAATAATAAAATAAAATTTTTACTCTCAATGCAATCGTAAAACAATGAAAATACCGCCGCCAAAGGTCACAGACATTGAAAACAATTGAATAAAGACAGAATTAAAAACTTATTCAATAAATTCTGCTAACAATTAGTGAAAGATTAAAACAAATACTAATAAATAAAAAATTTATCTATAGATTAAAGAGAAACTAATTTCAATGTCTATTACAAAATTTTTAAAATGCATTCAATGCCTCATATCTTATATATTGCTTAACGCATGCTTTCAGTATTATTTTGAAGTTCAGAATTGAATTATTTTTTAATAATACTACAAATGAGTTATGATATAAATATATATATATTTTTAAATACAGTATTATATAATAAAATAAAATTCTAAATGATATGAAAAAAATGTTTTGCCAAACAATGATATATACAGTGCTTCATATCATTTAATAAGGGGTGAAAAGCATGCAAACAATATAACAATCAAGTGTATGGCACCGGCTCTTTAACTGCTATATGGAATTGCAGTATCCGGAATAATATCTCGGATTCAATGTCAGGCTCAGGTGAGTTATGACATGCATTGCCAATGTATGCCATATGGGATGAAGAGGAGGATAGATATAGAGTGCATTTGGCAATGAGGGTGGGATAGCGTGCAATGCAATTATTTCGGCTTTCTATATATACTGTATATACCACTGGATATATATTTTGGAGGATAACATGTTTAGCCAAGATGTTTAGGAGTTTGTAGGATAGTATAAAATTTTTTTGCTATAGAGTTAATCCTGTTTTTTGAATTGACATTTGAATAGTTTGTATATATTTTATCTGAAGAGTTGTTAGTAATTTACGTTTAAAAACTGAATTTTAATCAATAGATAATAATAAAGAATAATCGAAATGGACTTTAAATTTGATCTTAGCATTTAAATTTAATATAATTTATACAGTAATTAAATCTGTCTTTATGAATAAATTTTTCGTACAGGGCACTATTTTGCACCATTATATTAGAAATATTATCATTTATTGTTTTATCTATTAATTATTCAATTATTAGTTTTATTTATACTTGCATAACTTTTTAATTATATTAACTAGATTAACTAGATGAGCAGATTAAAAAAAACATGGATGAAATAGTGTCTTTTACAGTTTTCAAACAATATATTATTCAGAACTATAATCTAACGAGTATTTTGAACCAGCATTTTATAAAAGTAAATTTCTTTTTGAACAAATTGTTATAAAGATGTTTTTTTTATTTGTCTCTATTGCCTATCAGTAGATAATATTATATTTAACTGTAAGTCCTGGTAAGCGCTTATAAATTATTCCTCTTATTGAAGCGAAATAGAGTACATCTAACTCAGGTGTTTGGGATGATATGCCAATGTCTCACAAAAGAAGGTATATTAACAACAATAATATCTTGTGTGGAGAAAACCCATTGTCACACATACATTCGCTGAAAGAAGAAAAAAACTATTCCTATATTATATCTGTAGTTAAATAATGTGAAAAAATGAAAAGTATGAGCGAAGAGAATCGTGTCTCGTTATCTATCATGTTTGGCCAGTCCTCCACTCCAAGAGTTTTTCTCACTCTATTCACACACACCTGTCTCTACAGATAGATCCCAATTATACTAACAAACTATACAATACTGTATATTAAATTCTAAATAGTTTTCTCAACAAACAAAAAAAACATTTTACTCTAATGTAAAAAAATTTCTATAACTTATTAAAGTTAGACAATCATCACTTAATAAGCATATTATTATTTGTTATCAAAAAAATACTGAAATTAAAATCTATATTCAATTATAACCAATATTCTTAAGCATACACTTGATTATTCTTTCCGTCGAACTATTCTTATAATATATAATTTGATTATTCATTGTTAGGTAAAATGACTGGAATTTACAAAACGTATAGCCATTGCCTTATATAATGTTAAAAAGTTAGAACAAAATATCTCCTGTACTCTAATTGTTGTGATGTACAGCACAGAGTTGATGATATGGGAAATTGTGATAACAGGGTTAGATAGACCCAAACAACAATATGGGCAACAGAAAACTAGCAAATTCGTGATGAAATAACACCTTAATTATTAATCCTAAACAATATAATAACAAGACCTTAATTATAGGCAAACATTACTCTATTATATCATTTGATTTTATATATCATTTTGAAAATACTTAACGACTGGAGAGAGAGAGAGAGAGAGAGAGAGAGAGAGAGAGAGAGAGAGAGAGAGAGAGACTCGTATTTGTCTCATATATACCACCGAAACAGTTGTTCCCTTCTTCTGATTCTTCCCTTTCCTTACATTAGGCTATTGTTGTGGTCTTCAGGAATACAATAAGATATATAAAAAACATTACTGTGTTTTGTGTTTTATGTCTTGAATTTCGTGTTTGTATTAGTTTTTATTATTTTCTATTGAATAGTGTTGTGCCCAGTGTTCACATCTTAACCTTAATTTCTTTATGTTTTGTTTTATGTTTATATGGTTTGTGCTCTTTCTGATCACATTTAGTCTTCCTTTTTATTTTTCATTTTATTAATATATAATGAATTGCGCTATTCATCCATATAATACTTGGCCCCCATATCCCCCTCTATAAACTATATATTAATACTTTGTATAATATATTTAAAAACTTGTTCACTATTTATAAACATATTTCTAATCTATTTTAAGAGAATAATCAAATACTCAATCATAATATATAATAGTTTTTATTATAAGTATTATATCAATTGATTTAATGCTTTGTAATGTATTTCCCTTTTATTTAATCTGAATTATTATATCAATTGACTGTACAGTTATGCCTGTGCTGTATATCTAAATATAATATTTATGTTATCTTAATCTGGAATTTTTAATGAAATCTTTCTTTTTTTTCTCTTTATTCAAAACCCTTTTCTGATCTTCAATTCTGATTCTGGTTCTATTCTTAAATCTTTATCTATTCACTATGAAAAAAGTGATTTGTGCAGAGATAACCAAAATACAATCAATCAGAATATTTTCTTGAATAATTTCCCTTGGCCTTTTATGTGAAAGGCAAAATTTACATTTTTACCTTGTAACACCTTTGCTGCAAGTTTTTAAGCAACTACCCCTCTATTATAGTTTTATTAAATACTCAAGAAATGTTGATTATCTTTAATTTTTTGTACTTGAATTTTTAGTGATATTACTAGATTTTTTTTATCAATATTTACCAAAGCATTTTGGTTTTTGCATTTATTATTTCTAGTTTCCGACATAGTTTTAATTCTAACAAACCATTATTACTTTCAAATGATTGATAAACACAATTTAAATGCAATTCATTTATTTATTTAAAAAAAACAATACAATATGTTATTATAAAACAACTAAAGCTGATTAACTCTATGAAAGGCATTGATCTCTGTTAAGCAAATACAAGATTTTTAAAATTAAGCGTAATTCAAAATTCAAAATTAATAACCCATTAGTTTATTAAAATACATAATATGTGAAGATATTTTACCAAATCATTAGAAAGCATCTTTTAGGTATTCTTTAAATATTATACAGCATTTGTTTGCTTAAATATTATATCCCCTATTATAGGGAACATTTCAGCAAAACAAGAACAATTTCAAAATATTCCAATGAATTTTTATTGTATTTATATTTATAATAGTTTTGTTTTAATTTTCTATCCAACACATGTAATAGAATCACATAAACCTGATTAGCTATATAATAAAATTGGAGTAATTTCACCTGAATTTTGGAATTTCTTTAAAAAATATATATTGTTTATTGATTTTATTTATTTGTTCATCAATTAATAATAATTAGTGAAATGGTGTTTGTATATGCGCACAATAAATAATCTCGCAAGAAGAAACAGGCAGGAACAAAGCATCTTATGTTGATTGCTATATCACACTTAAGTGGATTTAAAAGATCACATATACTATAGAAGAGATAAATGCTTTCAACAAAAATATATCTTTAGATGTGTTTAAAACAAAACAAAAAAATACATAATATTTATCGTTTGAATCTTTAATTAAATGCAAAAAATATTTAAAATAAAAAAAGATTACATAAATTCTTATCATTAATGAAATGCATACCAAAAACCTGATTTTCATTCATACCTTCCATCTCTTCTCACACGTTGTGTTCATTTTGCAAAACACAATATGCGAAACATAACAACAAAAAAACATATTATATAAGAGTTTTTTATTCATATAAGTAAAGCATGAGTTAATGGCCTAAAATTTTTTAAGAAGTAATGATATTTTGTTTAATAATTAAAAAAATTTTTATTCTAAATAACAATATTATGCAAATAAATAAATAAATATAAATAAATAATTTTTTTTAAAAATGATTATAACTTTTTAAAATACATTCATTAGAAAGAAATAATAAATAATTATTATATATTTTATATTAAACATAAAAGCATTTAATTCAAGCAAATACTAAAATACAGTCAATGTTCTGGTAAATTTTATAAACATATTACTCTGATAGTTTTATAAGATAAGAAGAGTTGAAGAATTATATTATAACCTAGTAAATTGTTTCTAGTATGTGGAAGCAATGTCTTCATAGAATATTCAATAATATGGGGAAAATTTGTCAGGCAAAATTATGATTTTCTAGCAAAAAACTAGCTATGTGAAGTTAAAACCAATTACCAAACTCAAATCTGTTATTTCTTAAGAAAAAAGTTCGCGGATAAAATAAATTTTCTAAAACTCGTGTTGAATACTATAATAATAATTTTAAACTGGATGGTATTTTTGGCTATACATTCTTCAACATTACTGAATTATTCTATAAATTGCTTTGTATTAAATTTTCAATTTGATAAAATAACCACTTTTTAAAAATGTGGTCGACTGTAGGAAATCTAATAAATCATTTTTCTTACTAAAAAAATGTTATTTTAATATGTTCTCCTGATTTATACCGCACTATAAATATTGAGAACAATACCGATTCCCTGGGCTTTTTTAGTCGAGCGACTCTCTTATATAATAAGTGCCATAACTTTTATACAGTACTAAGAATTTATTTTTAATCATTTGACCCAAAGATCATTCTCGTGATGGCATTAAATACTTAAAGAAATGATAATTACTTTACTATTCGTTGTACTCCACTCTAACTCTCTTAAAGCAGACCTCACCTTAAAATATACGATAATATAAAAAAAATATCTTCTGAAACACTATAGTAACACATTGTGTTTGTGTTATTTAAAAGAAAACTATTTCTCATTTTGTTGTTTCAGTTTTTATATATTGTTTTTTTAATGTTTTCTTGTCTTACTTTACATAAAGAATATTAATAGCAATAGATATATAGAGAATAGGAACACAGATTCTAAGTTTCATATTTACAGTTAAGTCGATATAACTCTTCCAAACATACCTAACCTATTGAATGTGGAATATCCTCCGCCATTGATATACAGAACTAATTTTCTTTTTAATATCCTTTTTAATGCCAAACCTTAACCTCTATTTCTATAATTTCTTATATTCCTTGTGTTTAATGAACTCCAATATATAGTAGTAAGAAAAATATAAGTAAAAATAATTATTAAGAATGTTATGTAAATAATAGCTTATAATAAGAATAATAAGTCCAAAACATTATTTCAGTTTTCATTACTTATATTATATAAGCATTGAAACGATGATCAGATAATGAATTAATGGAACAGAATTTGTAGAAAAACAAATAAAAATATAAGAATAAAAAACATAAAAAAAGACATTTCTTAAATAAATAGTGATTTTTCTTATATACTTTTGATTAAACTTGTTTTTTACTTATTATTTACTAAATATACTGATTATCTGATATTTTTGCACTCTATTAATCAAATTGTTTTTTCTCTTCATTTTTCTATTATAATAATGCTTTTTGCGGATAAAATTGAAACAAACAAAAAAATCAATTCTCTCTATATATTTAGGATTATATATAATTAAATATTTTTAAATAAAATAGTCTTTTTTAAAGTGAAGAAAAAACTTCTAAAATCTCTGCGCGAAAAAAAATGTTTGCGCTTATAATCGATTCACTTAACAGTCCATAACTAAAACCATAATAAATGTTTTAAACAATTTTTTTTGTTATTAACGATATTTCACCGCAAATTAAGTTTATAATATAACTTTATGTAATAAAATTGAATAATTCTTTCATTTCATTTTTTTATTCTTTCTGCTAGTATAGTCCTTGATTAAGCACATGGAATACCAAGTTTTCTATTTTTAAAAATGTATAAGAGGTGATATGCTCAGGGGTTTTTGTAGAAAGATTATAGCGTGTCACCCCAAAAGATCGATTCCCATAAAGTCGATTCCCAAAAAGTCGAATTCCCAAAAAGTCGAAAAATACAAATACAATAG
>JAQFXN010000213.1:0-26380 GCA_034693365.1 Liacarus xylariae | reverse complement strand
AAAATTTGACATGTTCAATGGCTTTTTAATTCTCTTATAGTTCAATAACAACTAAACAAAAAGAAAGAATAAATTTATTGATAATTAATTTCGTTTCACTTCAATTCCCCCTGGTGCACTTCTGACAATTTACAAACAAGCATCATCTTTCATTGATGTTAATGGTGCGATAAGAAGCCTTCTCAGCAAAATAGAAAAGAAACTATAATATTGGAGGACCTCTGGAACAGACATAACCAAACTATGTTCGAAACTAAAGTGGATTTAATTATAAAATTTCATTTCCTAATTAGATAATCTAACATGGTTAACGAATTGGGTGAAAAGAGTTGACATGCAACTATATTCTTGATTAAATAAAAGAATTTAAGAATTGGAATGTTTTTAGCGATAAATGCTTTTTATTTCGTTTTTAAAACAATAGAATATTTGATAAAACATTACAAATAATGAAAATATGTTTGATATTAGATATAAATACTTATCAGTTGGAGATTTATATTCAAACAATAAGTAAAGGTAAAGTTTTTTTTCTCATTGAATTAAATTTCTTTAATTGATGTAAATTTATGTAAAAAAATATGAGAAAAAAATCAAATAAAAAAAATTAAATTCATTATAATTTCCTTTTTATATAGAAATACTGTATGTTTTACAACAACAATATATATATATATATATATAGACAAAAAATAGTAACAAAAAAAAGAATTATTTCATAAATATTTATATAACTATTATATAATATTATAACAGAATATTTTGAAAATTAGTTCCCAATTGTTATAGGCGTCAAACACTTTGTTCGGGGATATCGTTGACTTGAATTTGCTTTCGACGAATAGTTGGCACACAATTCATATTTCCTATAGATCTTCTATATCTTTCGCGTTTACTTTTACTTTTTTGAGTGCAGGTCATTATATTTATTAAGTCTTTAAGCTTTAAGAGTAAAGAAAAAAATCCAATTAACCATTGATTGACAATAAGATTGTTAGCAATATTTAATTATTGGTTGCTCTGAAGCTAAAAATATTTGTTAATAAAGTTTTTATTAAATAAATTTATTTTAATCACTGCATTCATTGACTATTCAGTAGTTAATTGTTATTAAATAATATCCTTATATCAAGTGCACTCTTATAAGTTTCTCAACACTTGATTGAGTTCATGATTGGGTAATGATTTATAAAGAAGCTATTATTCTGTTGAGAAGTTAGTGGCGAAATAGAGGTTATTTTCTGATAAAACTAAAAAAAATACAAAATTATATTTTTTTTCTATCAGGGAGCTTTTCATTAAAGTAGAATTTAACAAACCAGAAGTAAAGTATATGAATATCTCAATCAAAAAATAAATTGGCCAGGCTGAATAATGTTTACGGTAAAATATTTTAGCAAATAATTTTATATTACAGTAATCTATCAATATATATGTTTTCGTTTTTCAAAGCTATACGAATTCAACATTTTTATATAAAAGCTTTTAATTTGAACTAACATTATAAACAATAGTAATTTTATACATTTGTGAAAATAAATTTTTTTCCAGGATGAATAGTTTGGAAAAACTAAATCGTATATAAGCAAGATTAGGATGTTTAGTTTGTAAATTAGTAATAATATAATGTTAATTTTATCATTTAGTATAGGGATGCCCAATGAACTCGAAGTCAGGGAGGTATAGGGTATTGATAAGAACCAAAAAGTCACAGAGGGGTATAGGCGGTACCCTTGCAATGGTAAAATTCTTCATCGCAGTGGGGGGGGGGGGGTGTATTTTGGTCTTTTCAGAGACAAGGGTGTATTTTGGCTATACCCCCATTGGGCATCCCTAATTTAGTATGAGATTATGTGAATTAAATAATGAATTCTGTTCTATAAATCTATGACATATAAAAATAATTCTAATATTTATTTGAACAAATAATATTAGAAAAATATTTTCATACCAGTAGCTTTATATTTTGTCCGAATACACTACTTCTGGTTTGTATGCCTTTCACTTAAAGGAACGCAGTCTATATACTTCTCGAAATCTTTTCTAATTCAAATGAAGAAAATCTAAATTTTATTTTAGATTTTATACAGTTTCTAATTTAATTAATATTTAGAGCTCTGTTTCTAAATTTGCTTTCCAATGAATAAAATTTTAAAAACTTCTTTCATTAATTCATTCTAAAATTTGTATACAATCTAATATATTTTGTATAAATATTAATATAAGATTTTATATAACATAAATGAGAAACTATCCAATATAAATTTCATTTGATTATTATGTCTTTTAGGAATTTCACGAATATAAAATTAGATTTATGCAAAAGAAGGATGATTAAATTTTAAAAGATTTATTAATTTGTAATTTATAATAAACCTAAGCATGAAATTTTATGAATAAAATTATGATAAAAATCTGACATTGTTTCAAACTATATTAGAATCTATGGAATTAGTGAAAATGTCAGATTTTTATTAAAAAAAACGTATCTACTTTATCAGCTCTTCTCATCTAAGAGAAGTAATTTACAGCTAAGCTAAATGAGGATGTTCAACTTAATCAGGATTATAAGGAATATTTTTAAGATTTAAAAGATGTTTTTTTCTGTATAGCACATAATTTTTCAGGATATAATTTTTATTATTAAATTATTATTAATTTATAAATAATCACAAACAAATGAATGCAAAATAAACTTATTTACAGATTTAAACTTTACTTCATTGAACATTAGCAAAGGTATTTAATAAAATAATTTCTTCAGCAAATCAATATCAATTAATAATTATATAATTCATTAAACAAAATTGAAATCAGATATAAAAACTTAAAAACCAATCAACATTATCATCAATAAACTTTCGTATTTCTGTATAAAGCTAAACCTGTTCAAATGGTACACAGATAAGTCATCTCTATAATCTTAAAAGTATTCGTTATAAAAGGATATGTAACAGGTTGTTTTAGATTTAATATTGAAATAAAACATGACTTACTTTAAAATTTTCGCTAAGAAAGCAATAAATAATTGGATTTATTATCGAACTTAAACACGAAATCCAATGGCACGAGAAATATATTGCAAAATAGAGATAGTAATGGAATTTATCGTTGACCTGACGTAAAGAATCGAAAATCCATAACAAGAGGTTTAATATTTGTAAAGGAGTCCAACAAATGGCGAAAGCCGTTACCAAAAAGAGTAGCATTTTTACGACCTTTTGATAATAAATGAGAAAAAAATGAATTTATATTTTGAGAGAAAACAGAAAAATATTTTTTATTCATTGGTCACTCGTCTGAACACATCTCTTATTGATTGTCTTACCGGCACTCAATTTAAGTCTACATTTTATATTTGCAAAGAAATAAAGTTTCATTCATTGCGTAAAATCAATAGATTGTTATTCATTAATCCATTGCGTAATTCACTGTAATCTTTCAATAGTTAGACAATTGTTATGTTTGACTGCTTTGAGTACTATTTAATGGCCAAAGACTCCTAAAATGATTATTAATCACTTACCAGATGTCAAGAGTCAGTGATATAAGTTATATATATAGGGTATAGTTGCATTTATGAATAAGTTTTTTCATTCATTATTATTGGTCAAAGAACTTATTCATAAATGCAATTATTCTGTGCTGAAGTGTGCAGTAATGAGTTTAGTGTTTTAAATATACACTACTATAAGAAATAATTAAGGGATTAAATCAAGAAAATATTCGAAACAAGCTATAGTCATGAGATATCTGATTGAAGAGCGCATAACTCAACATAAGCTGATTTTTTTTATTGTGATATACATTATAACATGTAAAGAATACATGATCTATGACTTTGGAAATAATCTCTAATTCAGGGTCAATTCAAAGGAGATGGTTTTGGACGAGCGCTTAGGGGTGTAGGTCAAGGAAGGGTATTGCGGAATCAGAGATTCCTCATATTCAACACAATATAGGAATGCCCAATGAATTCGAAGTCAGGGGGTAAGGGTACTGATAAAAGCCTAAAAGTCACAGAGGGGTATAGGGGGTACCTTTTCAATAGCAAAATTCTTCATCATCGGGGGAAGTATTTTTATAATTTGTTGGAGACAGGGGTGTATTTTGGCTACCCCTCCCCCCATTGGGCATCTCTAACAATGTTATTCAGCAGAATTTGAACTAAAATGTCATTCTTTGCAATTCAAAAGGTTTTGAAGATCAAAGCCTTTTTATTTGAAAGAATATTTGTACAAATTTTATAATAAAATAAAGATTATATAATCAAGTTTTTTAACTCCGCAAACAAAGAAAAAAGGAGTATATAAAGAGTGTATTTTGGGATAGGACATATTAAATGCTTTGGTCACTTGAATTTCTGTCAGCTGATGGGAAACAAAATACCCAATATACATTGAAACTGGGTTTTGTCACTAACCTACCAGTTGACCACTTTACACCCTAACGAACCATTAAAATGTTCTATCCTAAAAAACACAGTGTAGATTAGTTTCCTAAACTTCATTATAAAGGATTCAATTTGATGAATAATTTGTCAAAATATTCCCTCAAATTTTTGTGTTGTAAAGAATGGTATTTTTGGCACTAAATAAAAGTTTGCAAAATTTTGACTTTTTGGCAATGCAAAATAAAATTCTAATTTTCTTGAAGAAAACGAAGCCAATTTAACAAATGCTTTTGGTGAGGGTGGCGCAGGATTTCCAACGAATGACATTTTTGTGCTTGAAGGTTTCCCAAATTGTAGTATTTTTTGTGCATTCTGGAATTTTATATCAGAGATGGCTAGGAGAGGGAAAATTTTTATTTTAATTGTTTCTATTTTAAATTATCTAGTTTAATGGATCTTTTCCGTTTGATTTTAAATTAAGGATGGACAATGAACTCAAAATCAGTAGGGTATAAGGTACTGATAAGAGGCTCAAAATCACAGGGGGGTAAAGAGGGGTATTTTGAATCATCAAAATCGTGCAGAATTTAATTAAAAATGAATTTAACAGAATTTACGCAAATTTCTGTTATTTTTCTAAGAATTTGCACAATACTCTTAAATAACGGCGCCTTCGCCGTTGATTTTTCAAAATTTCTAAAGGCTAAGTTCTAATTTGTCCTTCAATAGTATTTTGGTCATTTTTCGTAGACCGGGGGTATTTTGACTACACCCTCTTCATAGCCCATCCCTATTTTTAATTTAACATAAAATTTTTACAATTGAAAACAATAGTTGATAACCCCATGCGATAGATGCTTAAGTGTTATCATAAGCAAAGAATAAATCTTCAGATAATATTCAAGTTTATCCACTTCAGCAATTCAACTTTTATCACACCTACACTATTGCATAATAATAACTAAGAATTAATTCTATTAAGAATTGAACAGTATATGAAAGGATATCTTGTTTTCATATCTCATTGGCTATTTTTAATCTAAGGTAAAATCTATTTTTGGGAATCTTATTTACTCTTTTAGGAATCTTCTGGTCTTTGACTACTTTTTTTATATTTACTATCACCCAGCTATCAATCCGACGATTATATCTGGATAGAAACTTCATTATAAAGTTTCATTTATTACAGAATTGTTCCATATTCTGCGAATTACTGTATTAGTAAAGAAAGTCTAAACTTGAATGAATGAAGAATTATCAATTAATACTTTAATCTTTGTGGACTTGAATCAAATTCATTATAATATAAATTTATGATTTAAATTAGTTTCAAAATAAAAAGCTAAAATATTTTATCAATTATTTACTATTTCATTGTTGAGTTTTTCAAACCTTACCAGAGTGTTTGATGAAATTTCAACAACATTTTATCAATTTTTATGACTAGGTCAGTTTACCCGGTACCGAATTTTTAAATATAAATTCAATTAGAAACCGTTTCTTAGAGCTAAGAATAGAGTTATTTATTCTGTTAATTGAATTTACAAACCACTGAAGAGTCGCTATAATAGTTACCAAAAAAGCTAAAATACTGACTAAAATGTGAGAGTTATTTATTTTGAGTCAATTCTTATGGTTAATCTTCTAAATTCTAAAAACCTTTATGGTCAATTATGACAAATTTCAAGATAGTTATATTTATATAACAGGTTAGGTATCATATCAAGTCACCGGACATGACTTAAACACTAAAAACATTAGAAAACATTGAATTGTTTGTGTTATCAGTATTCATAACATCTTTAATACATTTATATTAAATAATCTCTAAATAAATGATTGAAATTTAAGATCAAATACATTAGAAAATTCTCTAAGAATTGACAAAATTTTGTTTAAAAAATTTTCAAATTCTGATAAACAAAAGCGAAATTATATTAAGTTATCGTAAAAATATAGACAAATATTACAAAACCCCTGAAAACCTGTTATTAAATATAATGTGTTAGTTTTAAACAAATAAAGTGAAAGATTAAAGAAACTTCTTTAGGTTTAATAAGATGACTACGTGTTTCACTATAATAGACAAATACAGCCAAACATTTAATCAATAATTTTGTATACTTTATGAATAAAATAATTTATTTGACTTATGTTTTTGCAGAATTATTGACTCAATGTTTAACTGTATTTGTCTATTATAGTGAAGCACGTAATCATCTTATTAAGACTAAAGAAACTTTCCTAATCTTACACTTTATTTTGTTTCAAATCAACACAAATATAGAGTATATGAAGCCCTCTTATTAGGGCTAACCATTGACATTATTCTTTAATACTTTACTTGTTTTTGAGTCAAAAATAATGCCTATGGAATCAATTTCTAGTTATTTGTTTGATCTTTAAAAAAAATCAACGCCATTTTTGAAAAACTCCATTTTAGTTTGATTTTTAAATAGATTTTATGTTTGTTTTATTTTATTTCCACTGTTTCTCCGGTCTCTACCTTTAATTCTCATATTCACTATCAAAGTAATTGTATTTCACGTGCCGTACCTTTGGCTGTATTAGAATTTTTCACATTTTCAAAAAAGTCTAAAAATTTTCAAATTATTTTTAAAATCTCGTGAAAAAAGGGAAAAAATCCATTATTGCAACACTACTTTTAGTTAATATAGTTAACTAGTTCAGGGGTACCCGTTGCTGAAGTTGTGATAAATTATTAATTATTTTTGTTCAGTAATATCTGTATTAAATTTTGAGTTTTGATGTAAAAGTAACTCTAATTTCAATTGACAGAATGATAGTGGAGTCATAGCATTACATTATTTTTTGCTTCAAATAAATTCAATATTTTAAATTATCTATTTATATCAATTCATATTTAATTGAATCAATTCTATTAATTTAATAGACTCAACTTGCGAAAATTGAAAAATTTATAGCCTCCCTTGACTTTTTGAGAACTTTTTCTCAAAATACCCCCTATACCCCATTGACTCAGCCGACCTTGGCTACCCCTGAGCCATGGTTAGGAATGTAGTGAAAACCATAAATCTTAGGATGATTCAAGTTAGGGCAGCACCTTCAGCCTGGGACATTCATTTGAAGAGAATAGTACTCTACAAAATAAAAAGATTTGTATTGAACACAATTTTACACTTTTAAAGTTAATTTTGATGAAATCCTAAAATAAAAATAAATAAAATGATTTCAATTTCGCTTAAAGTAAGCTTTTTGTTCAGAGATTAGTGAAAGCACTTAAAATTCCCCAATAAATCAATTTAGCGTTTAATTTATTAATTTATAAAATTCTTATTTTTTTCATTTTCTGATCTTTTTATGATATCGAATGACATTTATCTCAAAGCAAACACAACTCTTATACTGTATTTACTATTATTCGATGCATTAATATTAATGAGAGTGTAATCGATCTGTACTTTTCCAGTGTCTCAATACCAAAGAAATATATATTTACACGTGAAATAAGTCCGCACTAACTAATATCCTATAAGAGAATTACGACACAGAATCTACACTATACTACTGTACTTTACTATTATACAGTGGAGGATCATTTTAAATTGTACACCATCTACAACCTGCTATCGCTTGTCCATATATTGTTAATCAATAATGTTTTATTTCTCAATAATTTTCGATACAGTGTTTAATATTTGGTAATCCCACCTGAATGATCAATTACAATTCTATATCGTTTTTTCATTGATAAACTTAATTATGAATTAATTGAATATCCTTATCAATGATTAGGCTTGGCAAAATACAGATTTTTTTGAGACTGTATAATACAATGTTTAATACAAATGTATGTATTATACAAAATTAGTTCAATTTTATTTTAATGACACTTTATTTATCTAAAAAATCATCTATTATCTTAAATACATTATCGGGATATTATTTTACATTCAATATCCGATACCAAATCAGGTTCTTGTTTAAAATTTACTAATTCTGAATAATGAATTAAAATAATTTAAATGATATACAGAATAAAAATTGTATTACTTTAGCAATACTATTAGAATTGAATTTAATAGTTTTTCTACATTAAGATTGGGGAATACCAATAAGAGAGCATAGCCAGAATACCTACCTGTAAAGATGAAAAACAAATTCCTTCATATCAATTTTAGAATATTCTGTGAAATTCTGTCTAAATTCTTAGAAGATTGACAGAATTTTGACAATTCGTTGTTATACAGTATTTGGTCACATGTTGTTAAATTCTTTTAAACTCTTGCAGAATTAGTCGAAATTCTATTAAATTGTCATTTTTAATAAAATTCTGCAATAATTAGAAGATTTCAAAATATCTCCTATAACTTTGAAGCTCTTGCAGTATTAACACCATAGCCCATGACCATAATTAGTATTAATATACTTTATAGGGTAATGAAAAATTACTGTGGGAAATTTCTCTGAATCAAATAGCTCATGCAATATAACTTTCTAATAAATAATCTCTGATTAATAATCAATTGAAATCATTATTCATAAATTCAATTATTTGTCAAATGTTTGCATCCAATTTGCAAACAATCAAATGTAAACAAATTAGTTTAAGTTATCCATATGTTTTTTGGGAAAAAATATTTAAGGATTAATATTAATAATTTATTAGTCAAAACATATACTTTTGATAGATATTTAAGGGATTTTAAACTTGAATTTAACCGTTGAATTTAACTTGAGCATAAATCTAATAATTATGTCCATGACTTTGATTATCCATAAATAAGATTATCGAGATTATTTCTCAATTCTTTGTGAGCTCTCGACTGATATGAGAAACATCGTTCATATCTATAGTGTACAAAAGTTTCCCATAGATGGCGTTATAAAAATAAAATGTATGGTAAAAATTCATTTTGTATAATACAACATATATTATATAATTTCTGTATCGCTGCCAACCCAATCAATGATATCCCATTTTTTGCATATTTTGACAAACAATAATATTTTGGTTTAAGTGTATGAATGGATTTACATTTATACTTAAGTATCTTAAATAGGTTTTCTATAGGATTCAAGTCAGGCGAATATTGTTCAATAATTCTCCTAACATCCAGTTTGGCCCTAAATAAGCCTGAGTTTTGTAACTAATAAGAATAGGTGAGTTATTTTGTAGGATAAAAAAGTCTGAATCAGAATATAATTTCTCCGCCTAGGAGAATAATTTAGTTTCCAGATAATTTATGTACTGATCAAATTTGAAATTTCCATTTGATTTCATTATTGGGCCAAGTCTATGATTTGAAAAGCCACAAACAATATTTATTGATTTCCATCCACGATTTTCAATAGACAGAACATTTTCCTCATTAAATGAAAAATGAAACATTATTGATTAACAATATACAGACAAGTGATAACAGGTAGTAGATGGTGTCCAATTTAAAATGATCCTCGACTGTACTTTAGGACTTCATTAAAGGATATAAAGTGATATCTAATTATGTTTAATGTGATATATATTAATAGATGAAAAATTATATTATAATTAGTCTTTTGAAAGAAAAAAATATTAACAAGAGGTGGAAATGTGATGAGAGAGAAAGTTAACCAATGATAATGTGAGGCATAATATAATCAAATTTTATGTCATATTATGAAATTTTTTTAAGTGAAGAAAATTATACAATTACAACCTTGATATGACTGCTAAACGAGTACAGTTACTTTAAAAGTAACAACATAAAGAATAAATAGAAAATATATTTCATTCCCGAACCAATTCAAGTTATTTGCAAACAAGAGTACAAACTCAACCTCTTAGAATTGAGTAATAATCTGATTGTATTCAAGGAAGAATTTACTACTGATAACTTAAATTTATCAGTGATAACAGAGATGAGATCGAAAATTTTTATCACTTTTAATTTTTGAAAAATATAAAATTTTAAACTAAATGAGTTTCAATTCTACTACAACTTATGGCTATTATTTTTCAGTTCTATTGAAGTCCTGTCCATTTGAATCTGAGAATTTTCTTCACAATTTTGCGATTTTATACCCGACCATTAGGTTATTACTTTTCAATAGGACTGTACTACGCTATCAACAATGATTTTACTCTAACACTACTCTAACAATATTATAGTTGTGCAATAGTTTACAAAAAGAAGTAAAATTTTCAAAATAACACGAGAAGAATACAGTTGTGACAGTGTTAGAAAATTATCATACCACCATCTCTTTCAAAAGAAAAATTGTAGGCGTAAAGAACACATTTGCTTCTCTAATAAATTCTTTATGTGACTGCATCTGTGCTGAACCCGATATTAGATATTAAAAGTCTTAAAGATTTACAAACAAATGGTTTGAAATATGATAGAAAATAGTTGTTATTTAGAGTCAAACCAAAAGAAAAGATACAAAATATATGATAAGCCCTTCCGGTTGTAATGAAAGTTCATATGATCGTGCATTACATTCTTATATCATTGTATTACTAATTGAATTGATTCCTTATCAATAATAGTTCCCCCGTTTCCTATAGATCTAATTCTTTCGCCAATATTTTCATCTATTCTCATAAAATTTATTATATGTATTTGCACTCATTCTACTGCCTTTATATTTATTAATAATAGAGAATGGCACTATTTCTGTCTCAGTTAATGATATTATTTTATCTTATTATATATTAATATTATACCTCTAAGGACTCTAATGTTTATATTTTTGTTCAGTTTCTGTAAAAACAAAGATAAAGATGTTTTTTGTTTTTATTTCTCATTTCCTACAAATAATAATTGCATTTTCATCCAACTACAATTTTACCATGAAGCATGTAGAAATTTGCTTGTTTTCCCCTCTGCAATGTTATGAATTTAGTGTAACAGTATTTTTGCTTACTTTATGATCAAAATCTAAAATAAAACTCATTTGAATAGATGTGAGAGAAGTTTAACAATAGCCGACTGCCAAACAATGTGCTATAGATATTACTTTATTTTAAATATAATATTATCAGGAATAAGCAAGGGAACAAAGTCTAGTGATAGTACAGGTAGTAACAGAGGGAGTGTCTTCTTTGCAATCTTCTAATAAATTTTCCACCTTTGGATCTGTGCTAACATTCAGTATTTTATGATTAATCATTGACATGTCTTTTGATAAACTAATCTATCTATCCAAAAAAAAAGTTATGCTTGTTAGTCTCTAAATCATATTTATAGATATTTGCAATTTTTGGCACAATCCTTATCTAAATATCCTGTGCTATAATTCATACTTATATAATATACAATGCCTTTAAGTAACCGAAAGTCTTTTCATTACTCTATTAATAACTTATTGAAATCTATTTCATTGTAATTTAGAGCTAATTATTATTATAATTGATGGCAATGTAATGTCTTAGCGATTGGATATAGAGAAAGAAGATTTGAAAGATATTAAGTACCAGTACGAAGAGCACTGGCCTGTGCTTAGAAAGTGTAGGCTACAAAAATCGCAGGCCTAGACCTCGACCTGGGTAAATATCAGGTCTTTGAACCTGGACCTGACCTTTAGTGTAAACATGAGTATGTATCAGGGTTCGCCAAAGGGGTATAACCTAAATACCCCACCTGTGTTTTAGATTTTGCAAAATATCCCCTCCATCTCCACTGACTTTTAGGCCGGAGGGAAATATTTTTTATATTTTAAACTCTTTAAATAATTATTAATGTTTCAAAAAATTACACCCCCCCCCCCGACTTTTTTGGAAAAATTTCTCAAAATTGCTTTCTCTATAACCATTGACATTGGCGACCCTTGGAATATATTTTTAGATACAAATTAAAATTGGATCAAATTATACAAATTAAGTTAATTTTAATGAAGTATCATTTTAAAAAATATTTACTTTATTTATTGTTTAGGGGCGACCAATGAACTCAAAGTCAGCAGGGATATAGAGTACTGATAAGAGTCTCAAAATCACAGAGGGTATAGAGAGGGTATTTCCAATTACCTTATTCTTGCAAAATTTAATGAAAAATGACGTAATTTAACTGGATTTTAACCAATTCTGCAAGAAATTTACAGATTTTTACCATTTTGCAAGAATTTGATAAAATCCTGCATTTTTCTAAGATTTTAGACAGAATTTCATAGAAGATTCTTCAAAACGACGCCATCGGCGCCGTTTCCTCAAAATTTTTAGGAGAGGGTCCTCTTTTTTCTTCATCACAGAGTGAGGGTATTTTGGGAATTTTTCAGAGACCGGGGTATTTTGGCTATACCCCCCACTGGTCACCCCTATTGTTGTTAGGTTTCGTCTTTATTCTTATGAGCCTAGGCGTAAGCTAACTGTTCGACATCTTTTTACTGTATATACAATATTTGAAACTTCTTTACAGATTAAGATATAATTTAACTAAATATCGTGTATTTAACTTAATCTGAAAAATAACTTAACTCGCAATAACACGTGAGTCTAGAATTCGCTTAATTTGTTTTTAAAAACAGATTTACATAAATATTTATAACAATGAAAATTAGTTATTTTGTTAATCGTTAAAAGAAGGGGTGGACAATGAACTCGAAATCAGGGGGTATAGGGTACTGATAAGAGCCAAAATGTCACAGAAGGGTATAGGGGGTATCCTTGAAATAGTAAAATTCTTCATCACAGGGAGGGGGTATTTTGGTTTTTTTCGGAGACAGGGGGTGAGTTATTTTGGCTATATCCCCATTGTCCACCCCTAATTAAAAAAAACTCCCATACCTTGATTTTTGTTACATGTGTTCGCTTTAATGATTCATAAAAATAGATTTGATTTACAGTTGATATTTCAAAATAAGTACTGTAAGAAGAAATTTTTGAAATCTTCACCCCGTGCTATTGCTTCAGCTTTAACTTGCAGTACATTTGCATTATAATTTTCATACAAGTTCATAAGATTTATTAATGAATTTATATATTTCAATAATAGTCAACTTTACAGTTGTTATATGTTTACAAATTCATTGACATATTTTACGAACTCATATGAAAACTATACGCAACTATACTGCAAGTTAAAGCTGAAGCAATAAGACGAGGTGAAGATTTGAAAGATTTCTTCCTACTGTACTTATTTTGAACTATCTTAATTTATTTGCTATCATTTATTATTTATATTACAGTCTTATTCATCCAAAATGAATAAAAGCTAAAGATTGAGAATTATTGAAGCAATGAATTTCATTCACTTATCATTTATCATAAGAAAATGAAGAGAAACTGAATGTCGTGACATTGTTGTGATACTAAAATAATTTTCTCATTTAATCCTTTGACATTTCAGATAAAAAGGCCAGTTTATCTAACCTTTTGTTTAGTCATCCTTAAAATAATAAATTATAAGCATGCAACAAATTAAAATAAGAAATTCCCAAGGAGAAGATTTAATGCAACAAACTATTCCAACAGAAAGTAGTAACAGAAGGTATTTTAATTTCGAGGAATTTCAGAAAACAAATTTCCTTCCTACCCTTGCCTTCTCAAATGAGCTTGACTATTTCTACTTAAAATGCTCAACTGTAAGCTTTACAATAAATAAAAAATTCAATTCAGTCTTTAAAAAGAGATATTTAGAATCTATAATTTTAAAGTATGTCAATCAGAATAAGACATCTGAGAACTGCACCACAAATACAATTTCGAGTGAGAAAAAAAAATTCGCATTATGTTCTCTGAATAGTTTAGATGACATGTTCGGCAAATAATTCAATATATTGTGAAACCGCTTAAAGCCTCAAAACAAAGTCAAATATTTATTCAAATTATAGGTGACTAAACCTATCAGAGACAGGCATACAATGACAATAGGAGGTGGTTTTAAAAATCGCCTTTTATAGAGAAATGAAATGTTTAATATTACTCGATTTCATTGCTGATTGTCATTAATTTAAAAAGATTTCTTTCGGGGATGAGCAGAGGGTACAGTACAGTCCGGAATATCTCCTATGATTTTGGCCTTGATCTTGAACATTGAGCTCAAGCTACGGTAGCCCCACTTGCATTACTGCACTGGAGACATCAATGCCGATGAGCTATTTCGGAATATTCTGTAAAATTTTTGTGAATTTTCTTTATTTCTGTTAAATATTATCAAATATAGTTAACCTGTACCTCCTGTGCCTAATCAAAAATTGACAAATTGCTACGTCTTGACCGGCAATACCCCTCTCAGCTCTTAAAGAAAAATAGCCCCATGGCATTTTCAAGTCTGTACATACCGATTTGCTTGTCAACTTGCGAAGTTCAACTAGGTTTCTAAATATATATCTAACATGTCTATGATTGCAAACCCGGGATATAAAAAAATATATTATCCATGAACAATTTAATTAATGCATTTAATAATAGTATTTAAGGTTAAAACTTGTGAAAATAAATAACTTTTTTGACGAAGCAATGACTAATACCTTGATCTTTCGTTGAGACAACGCTTGATCATCAGCTGTGCTCTCGTTTCCTGGCATTCGGTGTCGATATATAGTTATTCCAATTGAGCCATAAAGAAATGACAGCGATATGAAGGGTAGTATAAATGTGAGGGCGAATACGATTCCTGTATATATCTTTGCACTTAACTCCCCTTCCCATCCTTCACGACAGTCGTACAAAATTTCGTCGCCGTATTGAAAGGGTGAGGCCCGGGCTTGTAATAGGAGGGGTGAGGCTATTATTATAGCAAACAACCAGATTGTGATTATAATTAACTTTGTGTGATATTTCAGTCTTATTCTCATATAGTTTAGCACAGTTACGATTGCAAAGTACCTGTTAATTAAATAAATTATTACAAATTATTATTATTTCATTAATTCTCATAACTTTTTCAGAACATGAACTTAATATTAAAGCCAACAGAGAAGTGATAGAGTAGTGAAATATTGAATTAAAATTATTATAAATATAATACAGTTAAGAGTAAACCTAATCGAGAGGCGAGAATAGGTTAGACTTCACTGCATAATGTATTTCGTATGGACTGTAATGTGAGATAAGCTGACTTACAGACAGAACTGTCGATTAAGTTTACTCTCCACTGTATATCACTTGATGAATTTTTAAAAAATCTCTCAAATTAGGGTAAAAATGAAAATGTATAAATTTAAAAAAAAATTTTTATCAGTTCAAAAATATTACAATGGAGTAAATATTAATTCAATTTCTCTACTTTGTATTCAATTCATTCAAATCCTTAAAATTATTTAATAATTTTTTATTAAAGAAATATCTTTTAAAAATTATTCAAATTTTTTTTTAATAAGCATTTATTTTATGAAATCAACATTTAATTAAGACAAATAAAATTCTAGACGAAAATTGATTTAATTTTAGTAACAAAATCTTCAAACTTTTGTTCCGCTTTAGCAAAAAATGTCTCATCTTTAGCATCGGCTAACATTACCTCGATGTCATTTAACATCACCTGTAAATTCTTAGCTCTGATATCACTTGACTTTATTGTTGTTAAATAAGTCTTGAAATCTTTGACACGTTTGTCCATAAAGTCAATGATCTGTTCATAAATAGATATATAATTGAAAATATATAGAAATAATTCTGCAATGAATTTGAAATATTTTTTTTTATAATAGCAGAAACTCTAGTCTCAGATTGACTTTAATAGAGAAAGTTAAAAGATTGTGTCAATTCTTAATAAGACAATTCACTGTCTAAAGAGATGTGGGAGTTCCAATACGCTAGGGGACTCTAGGAGAGGGTAAAATGACTGGGTATATCGCCGATAGTATAGGTCTACATTACAAAAAATGTTAGGTGGTATTCCGGGCTGATCCCTCTTCCCTTCCACATCATTGACTATTTGTGACTAATTCTCAGACAACCAATTGATTCACAGGCATTAAAAACAGCAAATAATAATTTTTTCTGTGTTTGAAATTAAAATCTTTTTTAAAGATATTATTTTATCTCTTTTTTAAAACTTTAATAAATAGATTTAAGTTATTATTTTTTGTAAATTAATCTCAATATTGATAAATATTTGAAAGCTTAAAATTCATACGAAATTAAATTACTCTTTTCTTTTATACTTTCAATTTTCAACTATTTATTAATATTGTGCTTAATTTAAATTTATTTATTAAAGTTTGAACGAATAGACAAAATAATATCTTTATACAAGCCTTTAATTGCAAACACAGAATAATTATTATGTGCTGTTTTTGATGCATGTAAATCAATTTTACTTTGTTTCATAATTTGCTTAGAAGGGGGCAGGTACCTCGAGAAATCTATAGGTTTACCTTGCAAAAATGCTATCCGTGGCTAAACCTCCACTTCTTCCACATCTCAGACTATCTTTATGAATTCTTAGATAACAAACACCCTTAAAGTGAGATGTATTTAAATGATAGAATAAACTTAATTTTCATAGCTTAACTTAATCTGATTTATTATTATCCAACTTCATCTAATATAGCCAGCAAATATAGAATGCTAAAAGCGATTGTTCAAATTGTCGAATCATGAATTGTTAGAGACATAAGAATGACATAAGAATGACCTATGATAAGATTTCTTAAGCAGGAAATTTAAACAAGGGACTACTACTCTAGAAATTATTGTGAGTTTAATTAGTGAAGAGCACAGGACCGAAACCCACGGGCCTGGGCTTCACCTGCCTAGGCGGAAATTATTTTGAGACGGCCTCGACCTATAAAAATATTACGAGCCTGAGCTTAGGCCTGGCCTCCAGTATAAACCTTGGGTAGGGAACGGGGTATAACTATTTTACCAGTGGCAGTCAGAGTTAAGATATCGCCGAAATAATCAACTCAAGGTTCTTTACACACTATTTTAAGAAGTCGATCAGAGAGGAGTATTTTATAAAAATCTCAAAATTTGTGGATGTGTGGGTCGTAAATTATCGGATTTCATTGGAAGATTAAAGCTCCTTCAAAAACAAAAGGACCTGAGCTCATAAAGTATCTTCCCAAAATACACTCCTAAAATGATGTGCAAAGTACCATGAATTTATTATCTGGGCCATATCTGAACTCTAAGTGTTTTGGCACTCTCTGAGTCTGGCTACCACTGCAATATACCCTCCATATCGCGACAATGCAAAAAATTATACCTGACTAGTCGGTTAAATTTTTACGATAAAAATAATTTTTTAAATTTTTACTTTACTTCAAAATTTGTTTTACTTTATTTATTCTTACATATAATTAAGGCCAAGTGCGGCCCAGAATTTATAAGCCTGAGCTTTAGCATAGGCCTGGGCCTGAAGAACCAAAAAACTCCCAGAGCTTTGCCTCGAGCCTAGGCCAGCCTCAGGCTGGTCTGACCTGGGCCTGGACTTTGCTCATCTCTACTTATAACTAATGATTTTCGTTTTCCTATCTTAAAATTTGATCTGCCAGAAAATGAAGATCACCACTTGGTCTCTTGTGTTCATTTACTGCATAGTCCCATTTACTACAGGTGCTTCTATCAGGGGTCTCCGAGGGGTATGGTCTAAATATCACACCTGAGTTTAAAATTTTGCAAAATACGCCCCTCTGACTTTTGCGTAACAGGTAAAATTTTTTTTATTTTACTTTACATACACCTGTGCATTTTTTGTATTGGAATTTTGTATACTCAAAATACCCCACTCTATACACCCTCTAATTCGACCGACCTTGGCTACCCTTGACCTATTTATTCTAACGTAATTACAAATAAATACTTTAAAAACTTGATAATTAAATCAAAGTAATTACTAGAATACTGCACAACTACACTGTAATCAGGGGTAGCCAAGGGGTATAGCCTAAATACCCCCCCTCCTGAATTTGAGAATTTGCAAAATACCTCTCCTGACCCTTTGCGACGTAGGCAAAAAATTTTGGTTTTTACCGTGCTTCCCCCATCCAATTTTTATATTCAAAAAAAATTTTATCCCCTCCCCTCCTGACTTTTTGAGAAAATTTTCTCAAAATACCCTTTCTATACCTTCCGGACTGTAATGGTTAAAATAAAGATAAATTTAAACATGTTTAAATGTTTATAAAACAAACCGCTTGGTGTACTAGAACCCAGAACCAGGCCTCCTTGCGTGTCTTCTCCTCATTAATGACCATGGTCAGTGTGGACTTTACATTCTCTGTAATCTCGTCGAATTTCTTCATTAGATTCTCTTCAGTGTCGGTCACTTTCAATGTATTATTAGCCCTTAGTTTTTCCTCTTTTTCCCCTTTAAACAGATATTGTTCTACTCTTATGCCCACTTCCACAAGCAATTGATGTCTTTCGGTGGCATTTACTGACTCCAGTGTCTTATAGGCTTTGGCCAGTGATGTGTTGGCCCACAAAATAATATTCTCATAATCTTTGGCCATATATTGTAAATCTTCTGTCATGTCCTTAACCGCCGCCGCTCTCATCATAGTCTCCATCCTCTTGACACCGATGTCAATGTGCTCTTTAATCTCCGTCTCATTATATTTGTTATAAATGGCTCTTATTTTTGCTTTAAATTTTTCATCACTTCTTACTATAAAATATATTACAGTTCAAGTAATCACTCATTTAATTAAGAATTAGGCAATAATTTATACATTGATTCTTTGAATAGTGTCTCAAAACATAGTTATATTAAAACTGATAAATAGGGAGATTGGAATTAATTTAAATTAATTTTGCAAGCTTATTTCAAAATGTTGATTTTATTAATATATAAAAATTAGTTTAATTATGTCTTATATGAATCAAATATTAATAAAACAATAAAAATTTCAAAAATTGACCAATTAAAATAATTTGAATTATTTAACTACATTTTATTTGCAAAGAATTAACTAGTTCATAGAAATAGAGTATTTCTTTTAATTTAGTAAATAATTCTTACCGGAAACGATATCCGCGAATGCGACTAAACTGTAAATAAAAAGTTTCATATTTTGCTACTTTCTGTTTGAATAAAATAATTTCAACACAATTAATAATTAATTTCTATTATTGTTTTTGCTTTTATTCAAATCTTGAGATCTGATAAACAAATCTTCATACGCGTCAATAACATGTGATCCTATTCTCATAGTTCATGATTTATTTATTTCTGTTGATTCAATATTTTAATATAATAATTGTTTTTAATTACTGAATAGTCTCCAGATATTATCAAGCAATGTGAAAATGTTTAACTCTTTACTCCCGGACAATTAATCATTAATCACTAAATTCCTAGTCGTGATAATCACTAGTTAATGAATCTTTAAATTAATATCCTTGCAACTTGCGCAATTCTTTAATCAGAACTTTCATGGACATATTTTATTTTTAATGCCTCTGATTCAAGTTTATATAATATATTCACTAATTATTTTAAATTTTTAAAGAGAGACTTAATTTCCCTCTTATTATCATCTATTCATCAATATACTTGTTTCAATATACTTTTATTTATGAACAGGTTTTGGCAAAACTCACACGATTAAAGAATATCCACTTTATAACCAGAAAAAATGGAGCAATTTTTACACCGTTTTTGGAATATTCTGTGAAATTCTATCAAAATTCTTAAGAAATAAAATTTTGTCAATTTCAAGCTAAAATTGGTCAAATTTGGTTAAATTCTGGCTGAATTAATAGAAATTCAGTTAAATTTTGTTATTTTTAATTAAATCCGGGCAGAATTTGGTAATTGCAAAATATCCGCTCCTTATTTAGGAATGTATTAGGTAGATGTGAATGCTGACATTTTTACGAAACCAATATCCACCTAAGAGCCTTCCTATATCCATCTCTAAGAGGTAATAAGGGTTTACTTAACTTATATTTATCAAATGACCCTCTCTGATGATTAAAAATAATTCAGTGCAATAATAAGTTTCACAGTGGAAACATTTGCAAACAAACTTTGCTGATAAACAATCTATAGTTTATTAGGAAAAGATTAAATATGTTTTTATTGTTTTAATTTCAATATTATCTCTTATAAAATGTATTAATTGCAATAACACTAGAATGTCATGGCATTTATCCAGTCTGTGTCTGATTTGATGAAATATTATTGCAGAAATTTCTAATTTACCAATAATTAAATATAATATTTGAGGCAAAATAAATATTTATTTACATTTGAATTAGAAATAAAAAGCCATTTATTATTAGATATAAAGTTTGAATAATAGATAAGTTATTTTGAGTTTTATGTAACAATACAAACGATTAGATATAATGAAATGTCGAAAGGGTTATAATAAATATTACACGTCCAACAGTTTTTCTTTTCGCAGAACTTAAATCAGGGGTAGCCAAGGTCAGAGAGAGCCAATAAACAACTTAGAGTTGAAATATCGCTGAAATAACCAATTCAGGGTACTTTCACATCATTTTAAGAGGTCGACCAGGGGACTGTAATGGAGTGTAATTGATATTTTACATTAGTAAATTAGGGCTTGTAAAGCCCATACTATTTGTTTATAAAAATTTAGCATTGAATCAGGTAAAATCATGCAAACTTTATTAGAATCTATGAGTTAGTATAAGTTCGTCTGATTTAATATCAGATTTTTATCAAAAAAAGTATGGCATTTATCTTCTCTGTAGTAAATCCTATGGAATAACACAATACTATATTTAAAAATTTAATTGCCAATGAAAACATTATTGCTTAACAATAAAAGAATCTGAAACAAAGGCAAACACAGAGCAAAAAAACAAATGATTTAAATTTAAGACGATGAATAATTTTTCACTACAATAATAGATGTAAGAAGGTAGATTCTTATCCAATCTCTCTACAATCGTTATACTCAGAGCATGGAGAAATTGTTATTTATCAGATCTCTAATAGTTACACAAAACGACTCGTATATTCAAATAAATAGTTAGCTCTCGCACTTCCTAGTGGGAATCGGTCAAAATCACATGGGGGTATTCCTATCCCTACGCCTGTTTGCCCATTTTTGTAGCCAAGCTCGAGTGTAACGGGAGAAATATATTTGTGTAAAATATTTTAACAAAATGCAGAATTGAACATAAAATGAAAAACGGAGAATAAATCTAAAAATTAGGATTAAAAAGGAGAGGGACACTAGTGTAGTTCTATAAGAATTATCTAATATTTATCATTGAATTCTGAGCAAAGTCTTACACTAAGCTTAAAATTTTGTTATTAAAAAATTAATATTATATGAATTATAATTAAAATATTCATTTGTCCTTTCTTGACTTTTTTTAACACTTCAAAATGTCAATTATTTACATATTCTTTAATTAATAACATAATATTTAGTATAAAACTTAAATAGTTATCGATAGTTAAAATAGTTGCTAACTTATGAAATAGTAATTTATAGTTATAATAAGTCTTCGCTAAAATTGCTCTTGAGATATAATTCTTCAAGATCATATATCCTGAGGTGATGATATTGTAAACAAATTCTATGTGACTCTTCTGACTCTTCACTCATACTCTAAATTCCTATTATAAGTCTAAGAATTTATAATATAGAGTTGTAATTTGTTATATATTCACAAACTGCACTATTAAGAAAATTCCAGAGTTTCAAACTAACCAATTAAATTGAATCTAAAGAGTTAAATGAATTTTTGCACAACTTATTTGCTTTAAAGAACTATTACATGAATTCTTAGAAGACTTGCACAAGAATTGCGATTTTGATGAAACGGTGGATAAACCGTTATTCATTCGCTGAACCACTCGATGGAAGGAATGACTATCAGAGCTCAAATTAGAAGTGATTGGAAAGAATTATAATTGATATACACGCCTTCCGAGTATAAAACGGCGGAATACATCAGAATCGTGGCTCTCGGCTCATTGTTTTGAGTGTTCTGAAGGGAAAACAACGCCCGAACATCAGCTCTATTAAGAACTTTAAATATCCGTGAAACAATGTCTTAAAACCTGGCATTCAGTGCCTTATAGTGCTAACGACTGAAACCCTCAATAATAAACTCACTGAAAGATGCTACTTTACCAGCAGTGGTCACCCAGTAGGGGTTAAAGCAATAATAATTGCAAAATGCCTAACGTTTAAAGTGATTTGTGACTCTTGTGCCAAATGTCTAAAGTGCAGAATAGATACAAAAGTCAGTTCTGAAGGGAAAACTTTAGAGAACTACTGGTGTAAAGAGTATTCCAGTGAAGTCAGTAAACAGAAATATAAAACATTATAATTAAGTGTAAAAAGATTGTAACATTAATTGTTTGTCCGAGTCTTTGAATACATTACTCGGCAAAGTGTCAAAGTAATGCTATTTCAATGGGAAAGCTGTCACAGCTGTCACACCCAATCAGTTGTCAGTAAATGTAACTTCGCACAAGATTTAGTACTGAATTTATTTTAACTAAAACTACAGTAAAAACTATTTTAATGTATGAGAAATACTAGCGATCGTATCGAAAAATCGATGCAATCGTTTTGCATTTGATTGAAAGCAAATATATTTGAAATATCATTCAATACTTTTGATAAAACAATAGATTTTATAATTGAATTAAATAAGGGATTAAAACAATTGGAAAATGAATTGAAATTAAAGCGAAGTATGAAATCAAATGAAAGGACAATTAAATTGAATACACATTCATTGAAACCCATATTATTTGAATCGTTTGATTCAATTGATTGCAATCTAAAAGTCATTAAACGACAAACAACTGCAACAAAATTTGATGAATTGGTGTTCAAAATGAATGTAATTAATAGGCATTTATCTGAATTAAATCAAATAAATGTTAAAGGAATTGAATATCCTGTCAAAAATTTGCAAAAAGGAATATATATTTTAAACTAAAAGTGTACACCGGGATGAGATAGAGTGATCCCTCACGTGCAAAAAAATGCTAAAATTATTTCAAAATCTATCCAGAGGGCGCCGGAATCACCCATCAAAGTTCGAAATTTTGAAATGTGTTTTCACATAAACAATAAATCATAGAAACAATTTGAAGGCATGAAAATTTAAACAATTTTTATGATAGAAATTACAAATTTTTGAAATAAATTTTTCAGGATCAAAAGAATTTCGAAATTTTTCCTATTTTATGACAAAGTTCCGGAAGATTTTTTAGTCTAAAATAATTAAATTAAGATTCTCTATAACATTCAGAACAAAGTAAATTATTTCCAATGGGGTTTTCTTCTTTGTATATTTTCTAAAAAACTTTATGTAATGTTAACCTATGGGTGAAATGTTTTAAAAATGATATTTATATCTATAAAGTATTTTCTATATTACAATACCCATCACTTTGAGTGCATCGATATAGCACAAGACATACTTTGATAATTAATTAACAAAATAGGAATGACACATATATTTAGTAGATAGCGTTAAATCGAAAAATTTTACCGGATGAATATTATCAATTGAGACATCGATTCTGACTAATTTGCACATGCTGAATCGACTGATGATAGTTTCAATCTCAAAAATCTTGTATATTAGAAAAAATCGAAAAATTCTTAAATAACTTGACATATTTTAAAAATATTTGTTTGTCGAGTGTAAAATTATCATAAATCGATTGAGCATGTGCGAATAAGTCAGAATCAATGTCTCAATTGTCAAAAACAAATATTAAAAATTTTCGATTTTTTATAATTCAACCCCCTATCTCAAATAATATTAGATTTTTGATCTTAAGATTATCACCAATCGATTTAGCATGTGTGAATTAGCCAGAATCGATATCTCAATTGATTATATTCATCAGATAAAATTCTTCGATTTAAACGCCATCTACCAAATATATATTTTATTCCTACTTTGTTAATTAATTATGTCATGTGCTATATCGTTGCACTCAGAAGTACAATTCATGACGAGTACCCTAAAGTCCCGAGTATACCGCGCGCGTTATCTAATAAAGTATATTTTTGCCCAAAATAGTGGATGCGCGTTATACATAAGGTGCGCGTTAAACATGAAACTGAATCTCTCAAATAATTTGAAAATCAAAATTTATTTATTTAATCAAATACAAGAAAATAAAAGATATTGCAAAAGTTGAAAAATAAAGGACGATAACGGTTTGCTATAGGATTTCAGAACCACGCTTAAAAATAATAAATCAAAATAATAGTCGGGATTGATACTATGCTGGACTCTTTTTCCACGTCCCTGCTTTTAAATCTTAGAAGACTAACCACTAAAAACCAAAAATTTCTAAAATTTTTTTATTAATAATATCTAAAAATACTGTAACGCAATATTAGATAATTATTAACATAAAGATGCAAATATTTAAATGAATGTACAGTATTTTAAATTAATTAATACAGTCTTTATTCTGCTTTTTGTTTGTTTCAAAAGAAAATAAAAAATATTTTTAAAGATTGAGAGTTTAAAAATGTGCAGCTAGATTTCCAAATTACTGTTTTGTCTACTTTCAGAAGCTTTAGATTACTATAGTTTATAACGTGAGTTCAAATCAAAATCTTACGTTTAGAAATCTTGAACTTCGTATTGAACGCCACAAATCTGGAATATCTTACTTAATTTAAAATTTAAATTGGCATAACTTTATGATAGCTCATCTCTGATGGACTTTAACTGTAAAGCTTTCCGTATTCAATGAAATATTTAAAAATATGTAATAAATTAAAATGTTTTCAAATTTGGAGTGGAATGGAAGGCAATTCTTTATATTTATATGACTTCTGTTTGAGTATTAATATTAAAATAGAAGTTCTTATATTTAATTATTCGGAATGAAAAAAAAGTAAAGCTTTTTGTTGAAAATAGAAGTACTGGAATGGAATTGAAATATATATATATAATAGCAAATCAAAAGATAATGTCAACTCTTAACGTCAGAAATAGAGATAAAAATACAAAAATCCTTAAATTAAAGCAAATTAATGTTTATAAAAATGAAATATTAAAAGATATTTAAGGGACAGAATTGAAAATATAATACAAATTAATGTAGAATATACTGGTACTACAATGGAGTTATTTCCTCAGTGAATAGTCGTCGGGTAGACTCCTTTCCCATTTTTTTCCTCATTGGAGTACAAAACCGGAATATTATAATAGAGCAAATATAATGTACAGGGTTATGCATTTATTTTCAAACCTCTATATTTGTATACCATGCGCATAACAACTACAGTCGAGTATTTTATACTATGCAAGAAGACTCAGTCATGTTGGTGTAGGGAACCGTCTGGCAGTACTATTTATATAAATGAGTTACAATTTCATCGAATTATTGTTGATCTTGATATGGGATCAGCTAAAACAAAAGAAGTCAGAAAATAAGTTGTGCTCTCTATTTTAAAACTATCTTGGTCACATTTTCCATGTTATTGTCAATTTATTGACATTTTTTGAAAAATATATATTTGATAATAGTTTATCTTTAATAATATTGTCAAAATATCTTAATGGATTAGGTACAATTTTTTGTAACCCTTAACAGAAATCAGTTGAAATCTACCGATGGAATACCAGAATTGGTTCAGATAGGAGTTTATGAGTATTTTAAATTGATTTTGTTTAAATCTTCCAACCTGATAGGATTAAATGTTCTCCTTTATATCTGATAAGATGAGAAAAACATCAACTTATATGTAAATATTCAGAATAAAATATATCACATTGCTTAGAATAAAAATTATTTCATTAATTGCAGCATGACATATGGAATTTTGATCAGAATAAATATTTTAGTTACATTTAATATGCTTTCTGTGACCATTCGAATTGTAACGTTATTTTATAATAAATTTATTCCTATTGAACCTTCTATTTTTAGAGACGTAATGGCTTCATAGATACATAACAACAAAAAATTCATAAGAAATGCACAAATTATTTTAAGAGTTCTTTTATTTTAACTGATCCCATGTCTAGATCAACAATAATTCGATGAAATTGTGTCTAATTTATATAAATAGACAAATAAATAGACAAATGAATCTTCGAATCTACCACTTGTTCAGAAAGAACAAACTTACAGCAAGCGCGCACCATAACAA
>JAQFXN010000212.1:0-26397 GCA_034693365.1 Liacarus xylariae | reverse complement strand
TAAATAATTTAATGCATTTTTAAATATTTAATGCATTTTAAAAATATATGCAAACTATAAGAGGAATCAATAGAAATGATCATTATTTTGCTTTTGCTGTCAATACTCTGGTATTATATCAATTAGTCTGAGTGTTCAGACAATTTTCTGGCCAATAAACAAATAAAATATATGATTCGAGTGCACAAAAAGACAATTAAATTATTTGGAAAGCTCTGCAAAAACTGAATTGGCATTAGGGATAGGATAGGTTAGGAGTTCCTCGACATATCATAAAATCGATACCAGACTGTAGTTATAAAATGATAGCAACAATATATATATACAGTAATAGTTGTCTGAATATCTGATGACTGAACTCTTATGGCAAAAGTGCTGTACAATCACACTCTTGGATGGCTATAGAGAAGAGAAAAATGAGATCAGATTCAATGGTGCTTCTCATCTGCAATGAGTCATTGCGTCCAAACATAGGAGAAGAAGAAAAAGTTTTATTTTTATGGAAATCATTTACAAAAGGCATTAATTTTCAGAGCATTCGGAATATAAAACCAATAAATTGACAGTTTTTTATTTGAGATTTCAATTAAATTTTTTCAATGTATTTATTTATTCTTCAATGAAATTATTCAAAACCTTTCAAAACGAATAAACCCAAACATAAAATGAGACGAAATGACTGACAACTAGTGAATATAGAATTTGTGGAAAGGTCTTTGAACGGAGAAATAATTAATTTACGCGAATTACGCACTTATTGTTAAGCACTGGTATTCATATTCATAAATATAATGTATTGTATGTACAGTACTGTCATTTGGAGATATAGAAATGAAACGGAAATCAATGGCAAAACTATATAATAGGATAGCAATGAAAAGAGAAAATTAGAGAATTGTAAGCCTATTATTACTTTACGCGTAGCGTAAGTCAAAAAAATGATTGTAGAAAAATAAAAGTTATTTTCACCACAAAAGAGTGAATGCATTTGAATTACAGTCTAAAAGCTATGATTGAGATGATTATCATAGCATAAAATAAAAAAAACAGTGGTTTAGGAAATTATTTGTCCTGACGTTAATTTAGATGACGACAAACCATTTTCATTATTACTGAATCGTAATTCAGTCAAAAATTAAAGTATATTCTGTTATCTCATATAAAAGTTAGTGTTTTCTGTTTTTTAATAACAGTTTAATAGTTTTGTATATAAAACAAAAAATTATAATTTAAAAGCAATGAAAACGCTTTTTGTGACAGTAATTAAGAGATATATAGAGAGATAGAGAAATAAATAAACATTTAAATGTTTTATTATGGCATACCTTTTGCCTCTGCCTACTTTGTCCAGTTCCACATGACGGTAATCATAAACTGATGGCATTCTTGTTTTGACAATATTTAGATAAATTGCGATTCAGAACAACAAAAACACAATTCTCTTAATGTAATTCTTAATATACTTTTATCGGACAATAAAATTCTAATAATAAGAGTTTAGAACTCAGAATAAATATAATTTTAAAGAACAAAAAAATAGTTGACGACTCGTTGTTAAATAGATATAATAATAATAAACACTAAGTGTTAGAAATAGTGTTAAAATAACAAAACGGTATTAAAGAATTTGTAAGAGATTTAAATGGACTAAAAATTGTTGAAAGATATTATTTGTTTAGACTTCGAGACGCGACACAACTTTTCGATAGACTTTAAGACGACTTTTTTCAAGACTTTTTCGCGATTTATAACTGATATATAAGGAGAAACTCGTCGATAAGCTTCTTATATAATGACAATAATAAAAAAGTTTAGAAGTGAGGCGTTGTCTGGACACTGAACACAATATATATCACCGAAATATTACACAATACAACACTAGAATAGATATAATGCAGACTCAGAGCAATGGCTTAACAATTGATGCAATAATATGTTAAGCATTGGATGCGGAGTTACACAGAACAGAACGGAGAAGGAGAGGAACAGCAGTGAGAGAACTTTAAGCCCTGTGTATCAACTGTTGGGTTGCTTGTGATCACTACTGACTGCTAACTCTGTGCCAAATGACGAGAGTTTAGAGGGAGAGCGAGAAGATATTGAAAATGTTAGGGCAAAGGATGTGCACTCAAATACTGGAGTATTAAGCAGATCACAGAGTTGTATAGCTGTATACGGCCAGTGCTGCTGCTATCAGTGCACAAATACCGCAACTTCTACTCTGGCAAAACCTGCCCACCTGTCTGTCAGATGCTAACCCGCAGGCGCTCAACAACTAAACTATTTCTATGTACACAATATTTTTAAAGTCCAGAACTTTAAATAATAATAAAAAAGAGAAGAAAACTGATTTCAAGCACACAGTCATACATAGGCCTGTAGTTCTGGCCATAACAGTGGTTCTAAATATCCCGTCGGGACTTATCCAAGCGTGGATGAGGATCACTGTGCAAAAGTGAGACATTGCGGGTGAGCCCACCCACTCATTGCCTCAATGCTAGAAACACAGGGAGAAAGAGAGAGAGAGAGAGAGGGGGGGAGGACTACATCCGCCCGAAAAACATATTTTCCTTTTATTTCCTCTTTTAAATAGTATTATCAGATGATTGCGTTCACAGACAAACACAAATGAGAGCCAATCCCAGAGCCTGTCGTTATTGTTGTTGTTGTTTATGTTTTTGTTAATTATTTTTGACAAAATGCCTAAACATTAGACACGAGTGTAGAGCAAAGTAGAGGAGAGGATGAAAAATGAGAAATCAAACACAACAAACACCTATTGCTCTAAATATAAATCTATATCAAACACCGCACAGACCTATCATTAATTCTGATCTGTTTATTGTTTATGCTATTATACTGCCGGTGCTGTTTAGCTCACACCTAATTTTTGGATAAGTTTTCATAAAAATAGAATCAAAAACCATGAGAATAAAGAAAAGGGCGCTCCAGAAGTGTATAAAACAAAAAACAATATTTAGACAAAAATAGTTTTGATATACAGTTAGCTTATATCATAAGTATTGTTACAATTAATGCAAATAAACGCAAACCCAATATCTCTTAAAAGCCATCCATCACTGCATTACATATTTGCCATTCGAGATGCGAAATCATGATAAATAACATCCCTGAGCCTAAACCCTAAACATGATGAGTGCATGCAATAGTCTAACCATATTTTGCTATTTATACACTTATATACTGTGCCTCGATTTCAATATACAGCACCAGACCCTTCACCGCCTCGTACACAACGTTTCTCTCTTAAAGATATTTTTAATATTTTTCAATATCTCAAACGCACACAACAGACAACAGTGGAACGGAATGGGACAAGAATTATGGGCACAATATCAATGGATAGTATCACGAAAGGCTCTGAGGCATTCAGATATGTTCGGCACTGGCATTCATGTGCACACTATTAAAGCCGCCAAATGCCAACACATTAAATAGCATTTTTCAAATCTTAATTCTTTTTTCGGTCATTTGATGATCTTCTGCCTCAGTCTCTATCTGCCTCTCCACTCCTCTCCCCTCTCTCCACACGTCTATCTATCAAAAACTTGTTGTTTTTCGACCCAAACAACGCCACTATTTTTCTATTTATGTTATTTAAAGCGAAATAATAGGAAAATATCTTTGAAATAATAATAATAAAAAAAGAAGGGAAGACAACAGTAAGACTTTATATTCCAGTGTATAGTATCTGAGCTAAGCTTCTGTGTCTGGTCTTCTGGTTCAGGCATTCAATAATGGAGTTTTGAGTTAATAATTTCTCTCAACCGGTATTATTGTTGGCTTAAAGGCATAAATATATGAATTTTCAATCTTACGAACAAAAATTATAAAATATTTCAGTAAATAATTTAGAGACCAATTCGGGTGTTATGTAGAGCAGAGAGCACAGTGCGAAAGACACTTCTTAAATAGTATTGGCAGTAAATTATGTTTTGGATTTTCACAGGAAAACAGACTAAATATAAGCTATTTATTTATCATTCAATACAAAGCAAATCAACAAATATGTTTTGGATATAGATTTCCCACATTATCTAAATATGTTTATACTAAATAACACAACACATCCTTATCCTTATTATAGTCACTCAGAGATCGAGAGAGAAAAGATCTTTTTGTATTTCGTTAGTAATAGTGTTCACAAAACTATGTTCGCTAACATAGAGTAATACTCTTGAGAGGAGTGAGAAAAAATTCAGTCGATTTTCAATGCAAACACAACACAATTCAAAATATAAAAAAGTAGTCATAAAATATAAAATTCTTCGGTCATTGTTCGGGTCGACCACTAGTAGTCATATTTAACTTATATATAGAGAAAATAATTTTTTCCTATCATTAATATATATTATTGTTATCGAATTAGTTCTCGTCTGCTCTTTAGGTTTGCTTTTATGTATTTATATTGAAAAACATGTTTAGAGTCAAAGAATATAAAAAAAAACTTAAATTATTTGATATAATAATAATGAGAGACAAGTATTTAAAGAACTATAACATAGATTTTCGATTGTTATTATATAAAAATCTCTCAAAATTATTTTGAACTTCAATTAGGAGTGACTTCAACTCATTTTTTCTGCCAGTTTTTTCAAATGTATTAGTGATTTATTTGTCGTGTAATCAGTTGTAAAACTTCTGCAGTAATAAAACACACATTAAGTGAGTTTTAGAGATAATAGAAATGAAAAAATTTAAGGTTTAGACTAAATAATAGACAATACTCTTAGACTTAGAAAAAAAAGTTATTATTAATAAATTGCGAATTTGAAGACAAACATAGAGTAGAATAGAAAAAATAAAGAAGGCATTGATGTTCAAAATGGTTTAGATTAAGTTCACAATATTGAAGTGGTAGCTAAAAATATTGGGCTACCAGTGCTCTCGCTCTGCAAAAGAAAAAAAAATTGGGAGCAACTCATTCAAGCATTCAAAACATCATATGATTGGGAAAAATATATATAAATATATAATAATAAAAGAAGTTTATTAGAAGTTTTATGAGTTTATAAAACTATGACTTTATTTGTGTTCCAATGGCTATGAATAGAAAGAATAGAAAAGTTAATACCAGTTCTGAGTACTACAATAAAAGTTATCGAAGAATTGAGAGAAATATAATATTAGAGCCAATATATATTGTATTTTATGTTTTCGCTTGAAATGATATTTTTATGGATTACGTAAATCCAGAATTTTTAATATATGTATGAATAGAGAGATTCAATGAGTGAATAATGACTTAAATTTGCGATTCAATTCATCTCTGCATACAATCAATAGTAATGTGCAGAAAGAGATTCTGTGCCCAACTTTTCAATTTAGCATATAATGAGTTGCCCTGAGTTACACACAGAGGTCTAGTTAGCTGAGGGCTTCGATTCACTATGTATTTCCTTCGGGTGCCGATCTATTGGCACTTTTCTTGTTCTCCAATTTCTCTCTCCTCTATCTTTGCAGTGTCTGAACAGATGCCACGTTTGTTGAGATGTAAAGTAATGCACATAAGCATAGGTTTCTCACAAAAGCAATACATTTAATGCTTGTGTTGAAAAGTCAAGGCTTTAAGAGTTCATTCTCTTCTCTCTATTTTCTACTCTACGCTTGTTTAGGGATGTCTTTCCTCTAAATTATTAATAAGTTAGTGTATAAATCAAATTTTTATTACATTTCAAGACTAACTTAATTCGTAATTCATTTCTAAAGGAAAATATATTTCAATAATAATTAGTATTTTTGGAATTTTCTTTCGGAATTCTCTTCATTTAAAAAGTGGTTATTTTTAGGGCATATCTCACGTCAAATGAGAAAAATTTTGATAATTGTTTGAGTGAAGTGAAAGTGAATGAATCAAAATGACAAATACATGACATGAAAACATCGAACAGTTAAACCCCAAACCCCACACTCGGCTTCTCATCAAAAAAATCATTAAACATAATATATTGTACTCTAAGGCATGTATAATATGACACAAAGAATTATTTTTGACGTTTAGTTAGAAATAAACTAAAGAAGAGAATCGTTGTGAGAGGGACGGGAGGGGAGAGAGAGATTCGATGGTCGTCGGAAAAATACACGAATTTGAAAAGATTTTGACGTTTTATCAGAATATACAGCGCTGTTGAATGAGAGCCCCCTCTAAACCCTCTAAACTGGTTTATTATTCAATCCCAGAGTTTGTTAGCTTCGAATGAATTTTTGCTGCGAATGTATTTCTGTTATAATAGGACTTATTTATCACATGAATGAGAAACAAGTGTGTCATACAAGACAACAGAGAGAATAAGAGATATAAAGAACTCTCACTCTCTTGAGTAATGGTTAACAGAGTTGGCGTAGAGTTGTTTTCATTTAAATTATTAATTTGCATAACATTTCACCATTTCTTACTTTCTTTTTTTATTTGTTTCTGATTTACATTTAAGTCATTATTTAAAGGATAGAAGTATTAGAAAAAACTATTCTTTCTCTTCCGTCACTCACGAGTGGCACTGGAATTGAGTGTGTTTTGGCACAATATTTTTCTCAATTACCCATATTTTAGACAAAAGCAAGAAAGATAAGAGAGATATCTATCACTAAATATGAATTATCTCATCAATCATTAATGTGAGAGTATTTGAATCGGTTTTACCAGAGATTCAATGAGAGATAAGCAGTAAGTTTGGAATAAATAGCTATTAGAGCTCACAATCCCTCACAATAACAAAAAAATGTCAAATAAGAGTGTATTTAAGTGTTGGCCTTTCGCCTGAACAGTGTTCTGCACCGATGGCTAAATACCTCATCTGATATCTCATACTATTTGTTAAGTAATGTCCTATTGTTTGACCCGAAAGAATCGCATTCAGAGACAAATTGATAGTTTGTGGCCAAACAACCCCTAATATGACGACTATTTACTGTTTTCTTTTTCTTTTTTCTCTCTTCTCTTCTCAAAGCATACATTGAATGTATTCTGTTTTCCGGTTCAGAGTTTAATTTTCTTATACACTCCAGTATGACATACGAAATAACGATTAGCACAAGCAGTGCATCGAATGGAATGGTCTTATTATATACGTTATGATGTGGTGGTGAACAGCACTGCAAATGATTTCTGGAGCAAAGGACACAAGAGATCGAGAGAGAGAGAGAGAGAGAGAGAGGAGGGAGGGAGGGAGAGAGAGAGGGGAGAGAGAGAGAGAGATGTGTTGGGAATAACACAACACAATATTCACGATCTTTTGATTAACCAGAATATGGGCTCTATTTTACTATTTTGAGGTCATCTACAATGGAGTTCCTGAACCGCCTATTCTGGTGAACGTGTTGGGGAGCGTTGGGATAGAGCAGAGAATTGAACTGAAACTAAACGTTGTAAACGTGAAACACGTAATCATCATAACTAAGAAAATACATACGCTATGGCTTACACACCAAACCTATCCGGTGCTCTCTAACCAGAGAAATGCATTTTCGGGAATGCCTTGCGTTCGAAGCTTTTAAATGTTTAAAATAATTTGAGTGATTTAAAGGCCTAACAATTTATGGTTGGCGTAATGGAAGCACTACTTAATCAAAGGCCTCATTCCTATCCTCTCTTTCTTCTCTGCTTTATGTTTGTGCACAACTCATACCTTCTATTAACTGTTAAAATGTTTTATCAGATGATAACATAAAGTAAGGTTTGTGTTGTTGTTTATGTCGTGTATTTCAAGTTTAAAATTTTGTTTGAAGTTCAGTTCAAACACCAGAAAATGGCTATAAAACTAATTTTTCTCACTTAAAAAACTGCATCTAATCTACAATAAAAACAGCTGTATATTAGAGTAAAGCTCATCGACTGAACAAACATATGCGGCCAAAAATTAAGTCGAGTGCAGCCCTTTTTGATCTCTCATTTCAACTCTAATAAGATATAAATTTTTAGATTAAAGATTGTTCGCTCCGTTTCGGCACAGATAGAGTGGAGAGAGAAGAGAGAGGTCTGAGGTCTGTCTCGGGAAACAAAAAACTAAAATAAAAACTAATATCAAACTAATGTTTTAGAATAATAAAGAAAAGTTGAACAAAAACTTAATTATCGAGTTTATGGCTTGTAATTCAATTCATTGTAAAAGAAGAATCAAATAAAAAAGAGATGAAATAAGGAATAAAATAAAATAAAAAGATGTTATCTTCAAAACATAGCCATAGATAGAGATAAAAGATATTCAAAACTATTTTTATTACAGTAGTAGTGATGAGAGAGAGAAAGAGAGACAACAGTTAACAGTAATAACTAAATGGAATCGAAGGCATTAAAAAATGAATACCTTTTCTCTTACTTTTAAAAAAGCTTTAATAATACAGTGAAATAAGGGTACGAATTATGTTGTAATGCACTCAAGTCTGTCGAACAATTGTATTGCTTTGGAAATGAGCAGAGATGAGGGGAAGAGGAGAGGTTGGTGTTCGGGAGGACGGCATGCAGACAAACACTTGTTGCACACATTCCTCTCCTCTCTTTAGGATAACATGTTTTTTGCATTAAGTCGTTTCGACTCCTTTTCTTTAATATATCGATCGCTTCTTGCGTTCAAATTTTCGCAAAAATAATTTTGAACACAGAGTTAGAGAGAGTGAGGAATGAGTGCATCTCATGTCTGAAGTCAATGTCCACAACAACAATACGATTCAACAATTCAATCGCTTTTTTAGAGTTACAATAAAATAAAAACTCATTGACATTGGATTTCTATGTGTCTGTGAAGTGCAGTGAATAAACCATAAGAAGTCACTTCTATTTTTTGACAGAATTGCACAAAAAAATACAATTGAAAACGAGATCAATAGAGGATAAGAGAGAAAGAGGAGAGGGGTATCAAACGTTTCACTTTAGTGAATACAAACTCCAAATAGAAAACAAAACGAAAAAAGAATTAACCATTTCTTTAGACGAAGTGATAATTTTGTGTTCAATCAATGAGAAGAGAAAAAGTAAAGTAAAGTGAATGTGAAAAACAGAGTTTAATGAAACAGAAGGAACACAAAAAAGACAATTCTCTGACCATTAGTTAGTGTTTGGCAACAGATTTAAGAGAAAAGTTGAAACTTTTTAAAGTCGAGCATAAAATATAAAAACACATCGTTTAGACCTAAAGTTCTCTCTATTTCGCCAAATGATAAGCGAACCATCGCTTTGCGAGAGATCTCATGAAAAATATCATTAACTGAAACACACGATAGTTAATGACTGAATGGAGTGCGGGCTTCGCAACCAAACCCAACATAAAACCTAAACATTACTCTCCTGTGCACTGGTTTCGCCTTAACTAAGGAATTTAAATATTCGTATAAAATATGTAAAATGATATAATAGTCGTCTCTTGAGATACATTTGGCGACAAATTATTTAATAAAATGTTTCTTAAATTTTTTCTCTGAGAAGTCAATACCTTTTTTGTGCTGAGTCTGCACTAAAAGAACTGCAATTTCCAAAAATAGACTGAATTTAAGACATAAAATGTTCATTTGGTGGAGTGGATAGTGAACAGAGCATTAAAAGGAGGAGAGAGTAAACATAATTCTTCATTACAAAGAAATAAAGTTTAGTTTTCAAGTCGTCTCTTAAGTCGCAGTCATTTTGCGACAATATTTATGAGTTGACAGCAGTTATAGTTATACTTAATGTTTTCAAAAGCATATTTAGCTGACAGTAAAGGAAAGTTTTTATCTTAAGGACCGAAAAAAAATCTGAATAAAACATAATATATTATAAAGAATACTAAGTTATGTTTCACTTAAGCGCATCTAAACTATTGCTCAACAAATCGCTATTTAGTCGCTATAATAGTCGTTGTCATGAATATTGTAATACGTTTTTTCACTCCAAATAAAAAATTTATACTAAAAAATCAATAAATAGAGATAAACGGGTGTAAAAAGAGTTTTGTGTCATTCAATTTGTTTTTTACGGAAAGAATATAATGTTCGTATTATTGACATAGAGTACACAGGGATAGGTAGGTATTTGACTAATGGACAGATGGCAAGCGTTAAAAATACGAAAAAAATATATAGTATTGAATTGATAGACAAGAAGACAAGCGAACAATATATTCAAGTTTTTAGCCTTAAAAATACAGGCAATTATTGATGCATAGCTTGAAATTTTAAAAAAAAAACTTTTTATTATAATATTTCTCTTCAATATTATATATTCAGCTTTCAAGTCAACCAAAATTTTTTTTAATGCATTTTTTCCTTTCGCAGTCGTGCGCTTAGAAAATATTTTTTTGCACATATTCTTTACTCAAATACTCCTTACATCTGATATGAAGAGTAATATTTGCATAAAATTCTTGGCTAATGAACTTCAAATTCTTTCATCTTTTTCATTATAAACAATTATGTGTCGCAAAAATTGTTTTATTTTTGATTCTTATTTATTACTTTTTGGGAGAAATTTTCGATTTTTCAGAACAAAAAATAAGATATTAAACAAACTAATTGTTAATTATTAGGTTATTATCATAACTAGTCATCAATTATTATTTTGAACTCTAATAACTCAGTTTAGTTCGTTAGGTATAGTATAGCATAGGATAGGATATATGTTTAGATAAGAATTAAGTTTTTTGTTCTTCTTATTCTATGCAAACACTTCCGATGTCTGTCACTCATAGAATCGATTATTTAATTTAAGTGAAGAATAAAAAATAAAATTACAAAATAAAAAAGAGTAATAAATAAAATATACAATTAGCCACATATAGAAGTTTTTAATACGACAAATAAAATATCGCCCCAAAGAGGTTACGAATTAATGGATACAATAATTATTATACAATTCAAACAAAAAACGACATTTTCTATCGGAAATGATTATTTAGAAAAGAAAGTTTGGGGCAAATTATGAAAATCATTATATATTTCAAAATATATTTTCTTGTTTTTGAATATATTTTTTCTGTCATTTTATTTGATTTACAGAAACTTAAAAAGAAAATTTTCTGATAATATTATAATAAGTTAACGTTAAAAATAAAAGCACACATCCGTTATAAAGAGAGGGGAGAGATATATACAGAGAGAGTTAGTGTAGTTATGTGCCAATTAAAAGCCCAAATGCTATTTATAAATAAAAACTCTAAATACATTTGACAACTACTGCACACAACTATCTAATTGATAAATCTGTATAAATACGAAAAAAATAAGAGAAAAAATTATATAACGATTAATGCGATTAAGTTTCTGATATATTTACTTTCAGAGATGGAGATAAAAAAAAGAAGAGAATACCAAAAAATTGAGTCAAACAAAATAAATAATTTTCTCATTTAATTATTTATTTTAGTCTTAATTTGTGTTTTGTTTGCAGTCATAGCGTGTGTGTGAGAGGAGTTGTTTTAATGAGATTGAAAAGCAAAAAGAGCTAAAGAGACAGAGGGTTTAAAGGGTTTTGGGTTTCATAGATAGGTCTGTGGGCACAGACATACAAACCACACATTAGTTTAACCGTAAATATTACTATGTTTTTACAACTTATGTGTGTTTTAAAGAGAAAAAACATAAAACTAATTAATATTATAATAGATTTGACTGCAAAACGAATTTAATATAATATATAATAATTTTTGACAACGCTTTATGTGAAACGACAGACTTGTGTTAAATACAAATAAACAGAGTTTTTGCAAACACTTTAATAATTGGATTTTCTGTTTTTCATATAACGTCTTTAATATAAATTATATGAAGTTTTAATGTTTTATTTTTGGAATTTATTTTTCTGAACAACTATTTTAAGCCATAGTTCTTTTGATATTTAATATTTTTGTAAACTTTTTTTTCCTAATATTATAGGAGAAAATAAAATGTATGACAGTTTGAGTGGCATTTTTGGCACACCTTTACCTAACATTTACAGAATTTGTTCCCTCTGTTGTTAACCCGAAGCACAAAACTTTCTTTTGTTTCGCTACGTTTGAGAAGTAGTTTTTATTTCTTCTGTTCTGTTGTTATGCAATCAAAAAACTTTTTTTTCTCTGTTCCGAAAAATCTTATTTATGAATAATTAAAAGTAAATATTTCTCTCTTTTTGGTTCAGAAAATTTGTTTAAAAACTTGTATCTAATGGTGTTATTTTGGATTAATAATAATAAATAGTCTTCAGGTCTTTTTTTTCACTTTCATACCCAAAAAACACAGTTATCTTTTGAAACAAATATTTTGTTTAACAAATTAGACGAAACACAAAATAAATCACTTATTTTCTTTGAAATTCAGACATAAAATTATTTTGAGACAAATATTTATAAGAAAAAAAAATTCGGTTAAAAGCAGTGTTGGTTTGAATTTTTAGTGATAATAAATTTCTGTTTGATTACAAAACGTCAAACCAATAGACAGACGTATAGACAGTGAGTTGACAGTAAGAAAAGCACAGATTCATCATTCCTTTCATGAGTGTGTTGTGTGCGAAGAGATTTGTTTATATAAAATTAAAAGCAGATATTTTTCAATATTGATGTCTAAGCAATACATCTCAAGTGAGGAATAATACAGACTTTTCTTTCAATAACTTAATACAAGTTTTTATGAAAAACATATAAATTTTTTAATACAAGACATGACTTTTTTCAAAACGCGTATTAAAAAGCATTTTTTAGTTTTATAGCAATAAATCTCTCGTTTGTAATACAAGAGCTATCGGACCAATAAATATATTACACAAGTATTACATATCGAAAATGATGCGCACATTAATAGTAATGATTTGAATACAGAATATAACCGAAATCAACAAAAATAAATAAAATTATTGACATTTCTCTGGAGTTAATTACTATCGCGAAGAGAGATATCGAAAAAGAAATAAAAACTAAACCAAAAAAGAGAGAAAAGAAAAAAGGAGCAAAAAATCTAAATCACAAGTTCAATGACTGACTTATTTGATTTAGTTATTTGAGTTCACAATTATATTAAGCTTTTATTTCTGCTCTCTCTCTCTCTCTCTCTCTCTCTCTCTCTCAGCTATACAGCTATTTAATCAATTATTGATTAAGATTAAAGAGGAGAGAGAATGAGTAAAAGAATATCAAAGAGAGAGAACCGAAATTTCAACTAAACTGATTAGAAGAGGGAGTAATTTAATCTAACATAACGTTAAAAGTGATTTCAGTGCTAATCATTGATTACTTTTTTTTATTGTTTGAAATTTTCAAATGTCTATTATTTAATACTTCAAAGACAATGGAGTAATGAAAATACAATTTAATAGAGAAGAGATTGAAAGAATGCAAAAAATATTTTATACAAATATTTTATCTATTTTTATAAATAAAGTTTTTTTTCGAGACTGAAGTTCAACAATCGTTTCAAGAGTTACCACAAATATCTATTAAAGGAATTGTTTAAACTTTTATATATGTATTTATAATTTACAAATTAAAATTGATATGAGTTTTGTAAATAAATTTTGTCGACACATGTCTTCAAAATATGTCCTCTAATCAGAAAAATGTGACATTTTTAATGGGTATCCGAGAGATAAGGTATTTAATGCAAACATTGGTTAATACTTAAGTAAAGTTTAGAAGTTATCAATAACTTTTAATTACAATGTTATGTGTTATTAGCCGAGTGTCAGATCTAATTCATAACTGATATAACGAACAGACAATTCTTGTTAGCGATTCCTAAACTCAAATAAATAAACTCCAATTTAAAAGTCTTATTTCTCTTTTTCATATTAAAGTTATAATTTATTATTTGGCGCAAAATTGAATACTAGCTATAAGTAAAATCTGGTCTTGAACTGTAGTATATGGGCTTTAAATTATTATTAGGTTAGAAAGAATGTGCAGTCAAACAGAACGGGCAATAATTATTGAGTAAATTCATAAAAACAGTGTAATACCAACCGCAGAGACAGGAGTAGAGCTACACAACTGCTGAGAGGAACGGATCATACAGTTCTTGGAATTATGTGTTCAATAATATTGAAAGGCATATAAGAAAAAACAGCAAAAAGAAGAAAAAAGTTCTGTTAAGTAGAAAAATAAATACATTGAAGAAATTGCATAAAAGGGAATACAAAAAAGTTGTGCACTCTTTGCACTCTTTTTCAGTTTTTTTCTTCTTTTTTATCTAATTTTTTTCTCCTCTTTTTTCATCTTAATGTTAGAGTTGGTCGCAAATTCATGCCTTTTAGTTCGGATTATTTGCTGATTTAATGCGAATATATTAACGCAAAAAAATTATAATATAAAGTACTGATAGTAATAGTATTAATAATAACGATAATTATACTGTATTTGCGCTATACTTAACCCCTTCTCAATCATAAAGTTTGTCTCTTAAAGAACTAATAACCTTATCTGTGATAATAAGATATAGAATTAAAAACAAACCAAAAAAAATTTAAAGAATATTATGAAAATTTAAATACAATTAACGCTTAGTTAAGAAGATTCACAATATATTAATGCAAAGACAAAACAAAGTTTATATTTTTAACTCAAAGGGTTTGTGCGTCTAAAATGATAATTTACGGCACACGACGAGCACTTATTTCGGGCCCTTTCCTCCCTCTCCCTCTCTAAATATGTATCGTATGAATAGGGGTTAAAAAGAATAAATTTAAATATTTTAAATCTTTTGTTTTTATTTTTCTTTCAAAAGAATAATTGTCTGAACGACAGAAGAGAAGACAAGACTAGTCTTATAAAAAGAAAAGACAGAGAAATATATATAAAATATAATTCAAAGCAATTTTAACTCATTATATCATTGAAAAACATACTGTTTATACAGTGTATGTGCAGTATATGACAGACGCAATATTATTGTTGAAAGCGTGTGGAACAGCCAATGAATGTATGTATGTGTGCGACAGAAACAGTGATTCTTAAATAAAGAGCTGCGGATCAGTCGCTACTATCTATGTATTAACTGAACCATAGGAAGGCATTACAATGCAATTTCAAATACTGTAGTCAAGAGAGAAGAGAGAGAATAACAGAATTAGAAGATTGACTGAAGGCTTCACTTAATATTCTGAATTCATTTTCGTCGGTCAGAGTCTGTGGAAAGTGAGAAGAGATCCGCACAGAGTCTAACATAGAGTTCGATCGTGAGTTAACCCAAGAATTTAGCAAAAGCCACTTTGTTTACAGTGCAGTCAATGGTGTAGTGAACAGACTTTTCTGCAAACGACTGCTCTTTTACTACAGAAATTCTGATGCACTGGCAATACATTGCATATACAGGGGTTATAAACAGAGAAATTCTCTCATTTTTATTCGATTCTCTACACAGAAAAGAGTCGAATATAAAGACATAATCAAAAATAAAAGAGGAAATAAAGTGGAATTTATATGCCTTTCCATACAATAGAGTCTCTGTATTTCCAGAATTTTGAATATCATTATTAGAGCTCATCTCTTGTTATTTTTTTTGTTATTCATCTTTTTATTCTTTCAATCTTTTTCTGAATACTCATTCTCTCTGTTTAGTGAATAATACTTTTTATATTTTGTGCATTTAATACGCTTTAAAAGTGTTGTCACGAATGAATACATTAAACTTGAAAACACGATCGCGACTACTGACTAATACAACTACTCCTCTATGAGATGGCAAATAATGGCAATCATTTTCTTATAAAATTTTTTATATCTCTCTTCAATGAGATTTTCAGAGCCATACGATTGAGTCGAGGCGTTGTCTATCTGTGTGTTCGAAATTTATTGGGTATTAATCCTCAACCGAAGCAGACATTAGACAACATTTACTTCGGATCAATGATTACAAATATATCTTAGGGTAAAAATTATAACAACAAACGGGAAAAATATATCGTTTTTTGTGTACTTTTAAAACAGATAGCGGTTTATAAAAAGACAGAATTTAGAAAATTCTGTATAAATAAGTTTTAAGAGACAGAGACAGAGTCAAAGACAGAGAACTGATGTATGAAATGATGTTTGAAAAATAGCATTTCTTACAAATGAGATGAAAGAAAAGAAGAACTATAAACAATATATAAATCTGGTAAAAGGCTTTGAATGTTGCGATTGTCTGTACAGTAGTTTTGGCTCTACTTTTCTGTTTTACTTAATTTGAGTTATCCGTAATTTAATGTATAATAATATAATGGCATTCATTTTAAATAACATTATGTTTAGTTCGTCTTTCATTGTTTTGATAAGTTTCTAAATGGATTGGAAATAAGATTCGGCTTTTGAACATTTGAAGACATGACTTGACATTTGCAATATTTTCTGAAAAGCATTAGCGCTTTAATGGCACTAAAGACAAATGAGAAATAGAAGAAGAGAAGAATTATTACATTAACATCTGCTTCGGATTCTCATTCATAGGACTAATAGTGGAAAAGACGAGAAAAGAGTAGAGAATAAAAAATAAAATAAAATTACGACTAAATTATGAGAATTAGGAACCAATGAAGGAATGGTATAAATTGTACACTTTATACACCACTAATAAAAAACTACAACTATTGATGGCGAAAAGGATTCCTCACTTAAGAAGATTATAAGTGTATATAATATGGATTTGGCCACAAAAAGGCCATACCCTTGCAATTGGGTTATAACTCAGAGAAGTAAAGTGAATGAATCAATCGTTTGGAAACTGAATTGACGAACGGCTATAGTATTGCTATTTATCGAAACAAACATCAAATGACACGTAAAATATGTAATATATCAGTGAGGAGTCTGTGCTCTCCCAACCAAAATGTGATAATTTATGGCTTAGAGTATAGCCAATGCATAGAAGACTTTTAGCTAAATGTCTTGAGAAATAATATATTTAAGAGAGAAAAGAAATCTTTTTGTTTTTCTCTTTTTTTGCTCTTTCTTTCTCTTCAAAAGAGAACGAATAAATATATTTTCTGAGAAACAATTTTTTCTTCTTCTCTCACTCAGTGTTTTCCTAACAAGAAATGAATCATTAAGTAATGTCTCGTTGTTTCGCTACTACTAATGAATTATTATCTAATTTCAATTCACTTTTATTAAATACTTCTGAGAATAATTATAATTTATATATCATTTTTGTAGAGCACTTAAGAATTGAAGAATTTCCAGAGAACTATATCAAGAATGAGAGCACAAGAAGATTAAACGGAAGCACAAGAATAAAGGAATAGGAAAAAGGGCAGAAAAAAGATGAGAAACTTCTTAATATAAATAGAAGAGTAGAAGAGCTGAGGAATTGGTGATGGAATGGAATGTCTGGTGAAAAAAGTTTTCGCTCAACTGTTCGGAGCGATGGCTAACACACATAAACTTAAGTTTTAGTAGTGGAGTGTTTGAGCCACACAACCAAAATAGATAGTTGAGTGCAATCGACCATTTCTTGTTAATGTAATCATTTCATGGAATCGAGAACTTTAGCCAAGATTTCCAACACTCTCTTACACTTACGCTTACAATCAGTCAAAGTAACAAAAATATTTCTGACTCTCAGACACAACGAAACAGAGAGAAAGAGAGAATCAAAACAAAAAATCGCACAAAAATACTAGTTTTCAATACATATAAGTTATATATACTCTGTATTCTTGAGTATAGCATTAAAAACTTATTCGTAAGTAATGCTTTTCCAGAGATTTTTAGGGGAAAAGAATTTTTGTTTGACATCAATAGAATTATTTATGGAAATACGAATAAATAAGTATTATATTTCTCGCTTTAAAGTCATAGCCAATGCTTATATCACACAAACTAAAACATAAATTCTGTTTCGATTTTCGTGAAAAATGCGATTTTTTATCTCTTTTGTGATCATATGGTTTGGCGATTGTGCATAAGGTTTCTGTATTTCGTGTGTAGTGTTGTATTGTGTGCAATGTTTGGCGTTTGGTCACAAACCGAGTGTAATATACATCGAGTTCTGCAAGTGTTAAGTCATGCGTTAACACAACTCATTACGTTCAGGTAGAAAAAGCTCGTTAAATAGTCCACTGTTTCTGGTGTTTCGACATACACTTTGGGTACAGCACTGCTGGCGAATCCATAAGCATCAGGCATAGAGAGTGGCATAGGAGCATAGGTAGCAACAGAGCTAATCAGGCAGAATGACTCATCACAGCAGACACTTTACTATAAAATTCATTAACTTATTCATGCGATTATGCCATTTGGAAATTATACAATCATTTTGAATTCACAAAACAAAATCATTTTATTTTTTCCATTCATACAAATGTGTGATAAAAGCCTTCCCATTCGTCCCGAACTCACAAATCGATTTAATTTATTATTAACTCTTTTTTTCTGTTTTGGTTTTGTTTCCTTCAGTCGTCTCTCAAATTAAATTTACAGACAGACTATGAAAACAGACATACGTTTTGATCATTATTTTGTTATTAGCATTAAAAATCATTTTTATTTTTATTTTGATATCATTTATGTGCAAAATCTAAACTTAATATTAATTCTCTTTTCTCTCCCATTCTCTCAATTCATATATTCTGTGAATAATAGATGAATATTAATGTCTGTTTTCATATCCTATCAAATAATTAATTCTATTCTCTATTTTTTATTTTATTTCGCCTCTCCTTTATATGTATTGGGGTTTTTGAAATATTTTTCTATTTGCGCCAAATAATTGGTAGGTTTGATGTGTAGTTTCAATGTCAGTGTCAGTGAGCGCACATATGTTTTTACGGGGAACGGTAGGGAATGAGGAATGAATTGATTGCATTACTGGGAAGCACACAATCTGGTAATTGTCTGAACTGGTGCTGAGTTCTACTACTATCCCATCTATCGATTTTATGACCAGAATTGTCAGCACATCCAACACAGAGTCTATTCCCAAATCAAAAGCACATAAAACGTGTCTCACATTTCTGATTCTTCTCTAATTTGGAGTCTAAGAAGTCAACAACAAAACGCTTGTGTCGGAGACAATGTGTTAGAAACAGATTAGAGGGACAGCAGGTTTGGAGAAATCAACAAAAATGTCGATATATTACGAGTGTTTCGATGTGTGTTATTAGAAATACATATAAACTACTTATACTCATATATCGGGGCAAAAGTTGTTTTTCATATCATAGATATCTCCTCTCAATGTGTTTCCGCTGTTAAGAAAACTGACAGCAGATTGTTGTCTAAAACCCACACAAAGTATACATAAAGTGCACTGAATTTTCAGAGAAGAGTTTGTTTAATATATTTCAAAGTTCAGACAAATCGGCACAAAAAAAGAGTTTAAAAAATGATAATTCTGTTGAATATCATATGAGGAGACTATCTGTGGGCACAAGACGTTTGTAAATATTAACTAATGTGTAATCAAATAGTGCTCAATCATTAAATATGAAATATTACTCATAAAATAATTTTTCTGAGAATTCAATTAATACTACACAAAGGGAAAGAGTAGAAGAATAGGAAGAATAGAGAATAAATAAAAATAAAACATAAATTTCAGAGCAATAATAATAATGAGTATTAATAACAATAGTGAGTATTCGGTGGTTTGGATTGACTTTATATTTAACTTATATATAGCTAACTATACAATACATTTAAAGCGCCCACGAATTTAATTCTGCAACGAAACCCTTCAAAAAACCGCTCACTAATGGGTTTGGGTTTTAGCAATAGATTTAATGATTTTTTATAAGAAGTAATAAATAGTTTGAAAATTAAATATAAAAACAATGAATAAGAAGATTTTCAATTGAAAATTCAATGAAATAATCAGTTTTTTTGTGTTTCTTTTCTTTTTTGTTATTCACTCTCCAAAACATATACTGTGCTGTAGTTATTAAATATGTTGTCTTCAAACAGAGAACATAATATTCTCCAATGTATTCAAGCATGAGATCCAACCTTCAGATATCTCATACCAAGAGTCAAGTCTAAGCTCAGTCATTGAAAATTATATTTTTTATATATATATTTATGAAATCAGGTATAAAGCTATGAGTCAGCTCTTATCACAACCAGAATAAAGAAAAAGTTTAATATTTAAGAGAATAGGCTTTTACTGTATTATTAAGAATTCAAAAATAATGATATAATTAAAGTATTAGTTTATATTACAATCAAAAAACACTATTCAATGCAATTTCAAATAAGTTAAGCCCTTTTTTATGCATAACATTAGTTTGAATGAGAAAACCACAAACTCTTATGTCTTAGCATTGGATTTGAATGAAAGCCTTTTTCTTTCTTATATTATTCTCAAACTTGATATACAATACATTAAGAAATATATTAATTGCGAAACACATCGGAATGAATAGGAAATAAAAAGCTCTTATTTTTCAATTTAAGTTATGGATTAAACTTTTGGCAAATTATATTCGCAGTTATTATTGTTATTATCTATAATATAAACAGCAATTTCTGTTTGGCGTTCTTTCTAATAGTTAAGCAAAAACTGTAATAAATATGACAATTGATGGTTACCTCGAAGAAGATTTCGATGAATTAAAGCCAACATTAAATTCGGTTGAAGTCATTATCAGTGAATTGCTCTAAACATTAGGGAAAAACATATTTTTTAAACTCATATAATATTCAGAATAATTATATTAAACATAAGAAAATTTAATTTTAATGTTACGTTTCTTAACTCCTATCATATGTTTTGTCAAATGCACAGATACTTCACTACATTCCTATACATTACATACTATAGTGACTATCAATTGAGACGACAGTTGAGAAAAGTTATTAAAAAAAAGTTTTTCATTCCCTAAAAAAAACATTTCTCTCATAACTGGGATTTGAAAATTCAAATTTTGAATTACAATTAGATTAATAGAGGAATTGATTGCAAACAGACATCATATCAAAAAAAGTTTTACCATTCAATTGAGTATATTATAAGAGCATTAATAAAATCAATGATAGAGTGATTGTCAAAATTGAAATCAAAAAATTGTTAAATACCTTATTGTTTGGTTTGAAAATTGAATGTAATTTTCTTTTTATGTTTTGACAGTCAATCAGAGATCACTTTTTCAAAAATCAGACAACAATTATGTATCGGATTTTCAGGTCCAGGAAAGTCGACCAAAAGAGCTGATTCAGGCCTGTAGTCCACACCCACACAAACAACTTGTGAAGAGAGTTAGGAATTCAAAGGAGAAAATATGTTAAGAAATAATTTGTTTTAACTATTTCTTGAAATTTCAGAGAAATATAATTATTTTTTTCGGTTATAAAACAGTTGAGACTCTCTCGACGTATTGATACAGTCGTGTGAATGCAGTCTATGTGTAGATAAAATGCGAGTTTTCAATGAATGTCAATGTGCTCTCACTGTTGGCAATGCTGTTGCTCTATTGCACACTACTCTGCAATACACCACTAGTGTCTAAATGTTAAGCTATAATGCAATAGTGCTGTACATTAATAATGCTTTATTTTCTCTTTCTCTCTCAACCTCTCTCTCTGGTGAAGGGCTTCGAAAGTATTTCACTTCCAAACCATTCTTATGACGCCATCTGATAGTCAGACAAACTCTTTAGATAACAATCGACAGACAGAGATAGGGCTAACGAAGTATACATTGATTGTGAAGTAGGGTTTGCCACAGGGTTGTGGAACAAAAGCGCCCATAGGATGCATACATTGCCAGAGAGAGTAACCAATTATTTAACATTAATTCCAATTTATGTAACTTAAAGGCAAAGACAAGCAATTCATGCGAAAGACAGAGCACCGACTCGTCGAAGAACTAAAGTGGCGTTAATTTGCTTTTTAGTCTATTATTGTTGTTTCGCATTCAGAATTACAATCACTTCTAGAGAGCAATAGATTGTTAACTCAATTATAAAGTTTGTTTCCACTAATATTATGAACAACGCAGGGGAGAGGGAGGGAAGGGGAGATAGAAGAGAGAGTTTATAAAAAATATTTACATTTTGATCATAAGTTCTATTTCGTTAAGTTTTCGAGTTTTGGTAACTTTTCTTGTTTAAGAACTTTTTAAGACTTTGTTAAAGTGAGAGATAAGTAGAAAAAGTTTCATATTATCATATAATACCTGTTCACAAGAGTTTAACGCTATTTGGGGTGCGGTATATATTACGGCTATAAACCTATAAATCCTAATGCTATGTATAGTTTGAAGACTCAGTGAGTCTTTTACGCAATTAAATTGTTTGCAAAACTATTTCGTAGTTTTATTATAATTATTCTGTTCTCTAAAGGATATGGAAATAAGTAGGAAATAACTTAATAGTGCCGTCTCTTTCCAATAACTACCGACGTGTCTGGTCAGGCATTATATGATATTCAGATAACTTAATTATTTTTAAGCAATTATTCAAATTTATAAAATGCAATCTTTTTTAAAGTTAGGAAAAAAGACAAAATAAAAGTTAAGCAAAAAATTATGAAAAAATACTCATATATTCTGTGAATAGAATCCATAATTTTATTAAATAAATTACAGCAAAAAACAAGAGAAAAATAACAAAAAATCTATAATTTTTTTTCATGAATACCGGTAATGAATTAATGTTTAATTCGTAAAAAAATCCTTAACAGATATATCATATTATTAGCTATACTGTACTTATAATAAAAGAGTTATATTTAAAGGAAAAGCTTTTTATTTTATTTTATATACATTTTGTTTTAGAGTATATAAGAGTTATGTTTTAATAATAATTTATTATAATATGTTTTGAACATTAAGAGTGGAAAAAACAAGTTTTTCTATTAAACACATTATAAAACATCAGACATGAGAGACAAAGCCGAGAGGTCTTAGAGGGCATACATATTCAGCATTTTGGGCATAAGTGTAATTCTGATGGACTGTCTTTCATAATTCTCTGTATCGATACTAAACCATGAATTCATCGATTTATCGTCGGATTCAATCTTATCGTCGTTGCCATCCATACCACCACTACTTATACTATCATTTGCTAAATCTATATTAATATCCATGGCTTCGATCAGTTGTACCCCAGAACCAGTTGTTAGAGACAATGGCTGACAGTTGTATAGCTTAACACTGAATATAATATAAAATTTATAATCGATTAATAATTATTTCAAAAGAAAACAATTCAAAGGAAAAAACACTCAAATAGTTTTGAAGTAAAATGTTTTCGGGGTTTATATGAATTGAATAACAAAAATATTGATTAAAAGATATATATCTTATTTAAACAACAAAATTAAGTTTAAATATTTCGAAATAATAGTGTATTTAATAGTATTTCAATCAATAGTTAGTAAGACATGACTAACCCGTCGCCAATGAATTGGTTTTGTGTGATTGGCTCCGAATGTATAATCAAATTCAATTTGCAGTCATTGGTATTCTTAACTAAAATATTCGCTGCCTTTATGTCTGTCAGAGTTGACCATTGATTACACTTTTCATTAGTAACTGAACGCAAATCAGGTTTGGCTTCGATTTTATTTTGATTTTGGGTTAATTTTCGTGACAGCAATATATGCCACCAACGAGTTGTCTCAGGCGAACCAACCCTATTATCGCTGTGTGTCTGTCTTTCAAATCGCTCGTAGCATTTTGAACATCCAGTGCAGGGCTCGCTGTACGAGATGTTTATATTTTCAACTGATGATAGCCTCTGAAGTTCAGTTGAAGACATGTTTAGTTTAATTATCAATATATGTTAATACAGTGCACTCTCCCTAATAGTAGTGGATTCATAAATGCACAACAAAACTGTACTATTGAGAGCTTACACTATAGGCAGAGTTCATAAAGTTAATCACCCGTTATAATCAAAAATGTATTGAAAACATATTACGTTAAGTCACTTTTTATAAACAAAAAAAGACAACAATTAACATTTAAATGATATTAAGAAGTTTCTAATATAAATAATGCATTTGTGTTTGCCATTCATTAGAGCACTTGCCATATCGGGGCAATTATTAATTTAATCAATTTCTTATTAAGTTTATTGAAGACAATCCCAAAATATTGAATTCAATTTATATTTTCAAATGAAATGATTGTAATTATACATTAATTATAGAGCAATTAATTCTTTAATGTCTCATAAAATATTGCCTATTATTCAGAAATTTAAATCATTTTATTTTTAATAAACTAAAAGATACTTTAATTCCATTCTGGAATCATATTAAGCCCAATATTATTGGGAAGTGTTCACTATAGGGAGAGTTCATTGTATTAATTATCGATTCATTAGATATGGATTTTTCTTAATGAACTTATATTTTTAGGTTATATCGAAAAAATAGTATTTTTTAATTAAATTCATTATACGATTAATAATAAGGAAAAAAAGTGAAAAAATATTTACTTTAAATGAGTTGAAAATGAATGCAAAATAAGGCTTTAATTTGTTGCCAAAATACCAGTACTTATCCACAGTAGGGAACGTATCTCTGATTTTACCGCAATTTAACTCATCTAATGCGTACACAGGCTTACCGGTGCTCTTGCCCTCAATTTTCATAACATCAATCGGTTTGAGTAGTTCTCTGATAGCAGTCATTGTAGACTCGGCTAAAATTCTTTAAAACCAGTTATAAAACAAATATATTTCTAAATGCAATAAAAAACTCATTTCATTCAACACTTACTCATAGTTTTTGAGATTCTTTTCGTTGAATTTATTTAATTCCAAAGCAATTGTATTTCGTTTTCCGACAGGAATTATACCAATGGGTATACTCTGGAGAGCACTCGACTGGTCTCTCCTTCTCAAGAGTCCGGTCACCGCCTCGTGAACCGTACCATTGCCTCCAGCGATGAGCACAGCGTCTGTGTTGTCCATTATTTCCATCAGTTCTCTGGTCTGACCCTCGGCTTCAGTGGTGACGACACTGACTCTAATACCGGCCAAATGTAGAAGAGGTGCACAATATTTGTCGAATTGAGCCCTACTTTTACGCCTATTAGCGATTGGATTCAGTAAAACAGTTATGTGTCGGCACTTCTGATCGGCGCTCAAGTAATGGCTTCCGAAGTGCTGTTCAATCAAATAAACAATTTATTTATTTATTGACACAAAAAAATTGAATAATTGTTTTGAAACAAAACACAAAACTGACCGACGCTTCCAAACAATAGGCTCTCATTGTATTGTATTCACTGTATTGAAGGGGAAAACAAATATTTAATTAAATAAAGCAAATAAACAAAAAAGATGTGGTTTTTGTGTCAAATCTTAATTCAAATAATTGTCCAAAAGTTAAGTCAATTAATTCATACATAAGTTTATTGTTTCCGTAATTAAGGGCCCAAACAGTGACGGAACCAAAAAATATACTTTTCTTCCAATTATTTCGCAATACTTTTATTGCTTTCAAAAACATTATTTGCAAAATGTTTTAGATTTAGTGTAAAATTAAATATAAAAATAATTGATTTGTCTTATGGTTAGAGAAAATGTTTGTTTTGTTTACATCACTCAAGACATGCCATAATCACATGTTTTTACTATAAATTTAGGGACCGTTTAGTCATTGACTACACATTTATTTTTCTTTATAACTCTTTTCCCAAAACTGTAAGAGAATATCAAATATTATCAAAAAGTTTTCCCAAAGTTTTTTCAAAAGTTGATTCAAAAACTTGAAAAAAAAGTTATTTAACTTCCAATAGAGAAGAGAAATACAAACTTTTGAACTCAATTTAAATATAATAATAAATAAAGTATTTGAGACCTGTTTTCTACTCTAAATATATTAAATGAAGAAAAATATATATAAAAAACTAAAGAAAAATATTATATTATTTTTTTCTCTTATTTTAATTGAAAAATTATTATTATTTTTTGTCTTGTTTAGTCTTTTTTTCAATTTGGTTCCCAAATCCAGTCCAAAGTCTTTTCATATCATGAATTACTTTAACAGTTCCTATCATTACATCTGAGGATATATAATAAATTGTTAATTAGTTTAGAGGAAAAAACAGTTTTTTATTTCATTTTTTTCTCAATAATACAGATTTATTTATTTACATAACTATATAAAAGTTTTTTGCTTTCCCTTTAATCCGAAGACAAGAATCAATTTATTATTTAATATTCAGAACTAATTTTTTGTTTTTAGTTTTTGACTTAATTAAACTTTTGTAACACATATTTTTGTTGTTATTTTGTTTGCTATCGGAAACTATTATTCAATCTTTATAAGAAATTTTTGTTCTTCTTTTCTTGCTGTTTGTTGTAATGGTTAGGAATTTATTTGTTCCAGAAGTGGCCAGGGGTTGGATTTTCTATTTGATTAAAGCTACTATAACTTAAAACAATCTCAAACCCATAAGTTATGAGCAAAATTAGTATTAATATGCTTTATGGGGTGAAGAGAAATCAGTTTGAAATTTCACTATATCTCAACAGATAATTGTATTAAGTCTTTATAGAGAAAATTCTGAACT
>JAQFXN010000211.1:0-26398 GCA_034693365.1 Liacarus xylariae | reverse complement strand
CAAACTATTTGTTGAATTGTTAATAATATTATAATTTATTAATCAAACGAGAGGTTAAATATGCGGATAAAGAGTTACTAAATATTAATTATATAAACGATTGAATTCTCTAATATAGTATAAAATATAGTAAAAGAAAATAAAATTATTCTTAAGTTTATATATTAATTGCAAATTTCATTATAAAATTAAAATCTTAATCATCAAACACTGTATTTATTTAATTAGTTATATATTTAGATAATAAATTGTTGTATTTAATTGTTTGCATTAATTATTTTTTTTTTTGGGTTTAACTTCTTTTTTTATGAGAAATACTTCAAATATTGTCTGCATTTTTTCATTTAATCACAAAATTATTCAATCCTTTAATAACAGGTGTAATCAAAAAATATTCGTAATAAGCGATAAACTCAATGACTGACTCTCAACAGATTTACTACTGAATCACGATTTTCTATTAAATTCTTGTTTTGTTATATAAAGCAAATAAAAATCGCTCTAAAATTTCAAATTGCAATCGAAGTTCAGTCTTATTGAGAACATATTCGACTTGATTTACATATAAAATCAATGCCGGCTTTTTTGTCTTAAATGAGATAAGTTAAAACAACACTTAAAAGTTAGAAAAGTTGTCTGAACTTAAACCCAGACTTCTTTATCGCAGACGTTTGTGAGTTTTGAAAAAAGGTATGAATGGTATTAATTATAGTGATTCGGAGTGACATTTCTCTAGTATTTTTTTAGTATAATTCTTTTTATGTTTTTTATATTTGTTTATTTATATATTTTTAGTTATTATTTAATTAATTGACCTTTTTTGTTTTATGAAATGATAAAATATCTATCGATAAACGCAACATAACATAAACTTTCAAATAAAACGATCTAAAAACGAGTTTTGCTATTGCTTTACATTTGCTTTAATTTTTATATTTATTCAGGGATTGAGAAAGAAGAAATTTCAGGGAGGGGGTATCTTATTTTTACGAAGCCAGTGACGTCACAAAGAGTATGTCGGAACATGACAAAATGTTTTTGATTTTTAAAATCGTTTTAATCATAATAAAACCATATTATATTATGATAAAATATGAGAAAAAATCCATCCTAAATATAATAGTTAAAGAGTTATTTACATTGCAAAATATAATATAAATCTTACAGTCCCTTACAGTTCAAACATATAATGATATAATTACATCAATATTACATTTATAATAATCAAATAAAATAGTTACAAGTATATTAATTACAATATACGGCTTAGGGGGTATCTACCAAAATCACAGAGGGTATTCCGGGCTGGACCCCCCTTTCACCATCCCTGAATTCATTTATCTCTACGATTTTAAAAATACATAGTGGCACTCTGCGAGTGAACGGGACCGAAAGCACCATTTCCTGAATATTCTGTTAAATTCCAGAAATACTATAATTTTGTCAAATTCTTGCTAAATTTGGTATTTTGTTAAATTTTTAAAATACCCTCTCCAATTCTTATAAATTCCTTCCCCTGGACCCCCTGTCCAAAATTTGGATAAAATTGTGATGTCACAGCGCCCGCAATACCACCCTCTGGTTGCCAAAAACCAATACCCTTACACTGAAATTTTTTCCTTTGTCCATAACTGCAAATTATTCAATGAATTAAATTTAATTTTATGAACTTAAGTTGCATTCAATTTATAAAAGAGATACAAAAGTATTGCAAAAAATTCCACCTGAACAAATTATTAAAAGATAGACGATCACATGGGCTGTAATTTAGATAAAAACACAGTTATAATATATATCAGAGTCAATGGGTATTTGGTTTGGTTTTTCGTCCATTTTTTGCTCAAAGTTTAAGATTATCTGTCCATAGACATCATTATAAAGATTTTTCCTCAGGGGGTTTTCCGGGCTGGACCCCCTTCATGAATCTCTGATATAAATATAGTGCATTATTCTTTGTCCTGGTACTTTATGAAGTTTAAAATATCCAAATATATTACTAGGAGTGGATTCTAAATTAAACTTGTTATATCTTTTGCTTTTTCCTATCTGTAATGCCCACTGATAATTATTTAAACAAAAATTTTACCAATGGCAATGTCAAGGGGGTTTGTGGGGGTCTAATGTTAATTTATTTCATCTTAAGCTAATCCAAGAGTTCAAAGGGCACAATATATTTATAAACTTTATAAAATTTTTATAAACCTCTCTTAAAGGAGCATCAAGGGATATCCTAACCATTCTCCTGCGGTAAATGGCCAGCGCCGATCTGATCACAACTGTAATAGCCAGAAGTGTGTCATATATGGTTGAACCCGTCTTTGTAAGTGATTTACAAAAATATATATATTGTGACAATCGAACTCTTGGATTAACTTAAGAGGGTTTTTAATTTAATTTTCCAAACTTTATACCCTCACAAACTCCTTAATATTGTCATTGGCACAAATTTTTATTTAAATAAATTTCAATATTTTGATATATTTGATATTAATATTAATCTTTCGGTCAAAAATTAATCGAATATAAAAACTCAAACCTAATTTGTAAGAATAAAGCATTTGCCCGTCCAGTTTAAAATGATTCTGCACTGTAAGGTATCAATAATTCTAATTAAGTTATTATTATTTTAAAAAGGAGAAAGATAAGTTTACACAGTTAATTTTTTTCCACACCTATAGTATTTTCATAATTAAAATATATAGGATTTGAATTTCATATTCAATTATTTAAAATAGATGACATTTTCTTAACTGTTTATGACATAAACTTTATGTGAACTATAATAAAATTATACATTTGAGAGGCTAGAATTCGTGTTAAGTGAAAAGTTTTAATTGTAAAAGAAACTCTATTTCAGATTAATACGTGCTTCAGTATAATAGTCACATTCAGTTAAACATTGAATCAATAATTTTGCAAAAACATAAGTCAAACAAATTATTTTATTAACAGTTTACAATTATTTTATTAACAGTTTACAATTATTTTATTAACAGTTTACAATTATTTTATTAATATAGTTTACAAAATTACTGATTAAAGGTGAACCGTATATGACTATTATACTGAAACAAGTATTTATCTTATTAATTTCAAAGAAAAGTTTCTTTTATCTTTCACTCAACTCGTTCTGAAGAACACATTTGTTGAATTAAATAATATCCAGGGTGCAATCTAGCAAACAAAACATCGTATTGTATTAAATTTATATTATTGTATTATATTAAATAGTATTTTAAAAAATAATTATCTAAAAATTTCCATGAGTTTCACGAAGAATCTTATAAAAATGATAAAATACCCTTTAGATCCAAAAGAAAGAGGGGATGAAACTTTGCTTATATTGATTTTCTAATTTGTCTTAAAAACCTGTGGAAGTATAAATTATTCAGGCAATCATTTTGTCATTCATATACCTAATTCATCTGTTCTCATGTCTCGATAGGTTAATGCATCAAATAATTAACATTAATTTTCAATTTTCTAGCCATTTATTTGATGCTAATTCCTGATAATCATAAGTCAATCAATTAAATTGTCAATTAATGTAAAATATTTCAATTCTTATAAATATGCAATTATTGCTCTAAATTATAAGTATATTTTTAAATTAATTTTTATTTGTAATTTAAACCCAACAACAGTTATTCAATATAGGATTTAATTTGAACTTATGTTTAATTAAACTAAAGTTAAAAAGAAGTAAAACAACAGAACAAAATAAAATATCATTCACTTCATTCACAGATTTTCATTCACTTCAATTAAATTCTTAGTAAAAATTCAAATTTCGAAATTTTAAAAATTTTAGAATCGAAACATTTCTTTAAAAGTCATTCTTTGCAATTACAGTATTCACTGAATAAAATCTTTCTTTGCATTTATTCAAAATAAGTTGTGGTCTAAACTGGTTTAAAAGGTAGACTCCATGGCATGAAATCCTTCACTTGGGATAAGATCTAAAAATATTTAGCTTTTTTCTAAATCTTTTTTTTAATTTTGAAAATTTCAATACTCTTATAACACCTTTTTTGACGATTTAAAGTAGAAAATAAATGATTGAAAATTGTCTCATTTATAAGCATTGAATAACAAATTATTTTATATAAAATGAATTAAAAACTAATTTCATTTTTGGTTCTCATCCCTCAAGTATTTTAGTATTTTTTTAGTGATAAATGTTTATAAAATTTATTTATTTCTTTAGGTTTGAATTTGATCGCTATTAAAATCCAAAATTAAGATTTAGATTGAGATAAAGTGTTAGTTCGAAACCGAATAAAGTTTTCTATTATTCTGAAAACTTGTATGACTGCTATGTTTTCTTGATTTCACTTTTTATTTATCGCTTTTTATTTCCCATTCGGTTTGAGCCTCTCATTCACTGTTTACCGGAGTTTTAAAACTAAGCCGATTCCCAATACTTCACGTGTTTCAGTCGTGTTGTGCTGGACTCGAGATTACATTGAATAGTTATGGCAAACAGACAGGCAATTGAGACTACCAGTGCTGGCAATACAGCCAAACTACTGCTATAACTGTAAACATTGACTGATTTGATGATTCAAAACTAATAATCACTTCAATCGATAGACAAAACAAATCATTTCTAGAATTTTGTTTTAGTTTAAGCTATAGTTTAGAAATTAATAATTAGTTTTTAACTAATAAAATGAGAGCAAATATAACTTTGTATTCATTTACTGATTTTTTACTCAATACTGTGTTGTCTGTAACAGGTCTTGAAGTAGTCTTCACTTCTATAAAACTAAGTTCTCTAAACCAATAAGTTTTTGTGCGTTGAGATAGAATCGGGTTTTCATTCCTGACTAAAGCTATGTTTACTTCTCTCTAAAGCCTTAAGGAATTTGAGGAAACAACAGAATAATTAAGAAGCAGTCATTAGACCCACACATTTCTTCTCCTCCCAACTGTCCGGATAAGCCATTGAATGATTATTCATTTCTGAATAGAATTTCAATTAATTCTAAACCATTGAACGACATTTGTTTATATGAATATTGATATTAATAGTAATAAAAATAATAATTTTTTAGTTTTCACCCTTTATATGGGATTTGATTGCTGTATCAGAAAAAGTAAGAAAATTAATAAATTAAAGAAACATTCGATTAAAAACTAATAATTTATCTTAAAAATGAAATAATTTATACAAAAACTAAATGAACTCTTTTAAAAATTCACCAAGTTAAGTACAGAATATGATTTAAATGAAAGTTTGTTAAACTCCAAACAAATAATTTTTTTTATTAAACTTTTCAATCATTCAATAGAATAATAATTCTATATTTAAAAAAAATATAATCTCTTCTATAAATTATTTTTTAACTTTAAAATCTTATTGAATACTGTTGTCATTGACACATAAAAAAGGCAAACATTGAGGCACTTGAGTTGTGTCAATACATCGTCATTAGAATCGCAATCAAATTATATATTGAACTGAATGTAGAGAAGGATAGAATAATGTTTGTCTGATTATTGTTAACATTTCTTCAATTCCTGAATTGATTTACAAATATTTATTCAAATCATAGTATTTATCGATAATATTTTAAAATTGAATTTAAATGATGTCAGAAATGATATACAATCAAAATATTGAAATCATTATTATATCCGGTATTATTGAACGAAAATATTGAATCAAAATTAAGTTAATTCCAAACATTCAATCAGTACTTTAGGTAATACTGCATTCATTTTAGATACTTATTTCAACTTTTCAAAGAAAAAATAAAAATTCTTTAGTAAGAAATAAAGTTAAGAGAAATGTTATCGTGTTTAAAGTCAAATGAGCTTAAATTAGACAATTGACTACAGATTTTGGCTAAATATATATAACTTTCTGAGAATGAATGTGTCGTTGAAATTGATAAACAATTTGCTCTCAAATACAAGATTAGAATCACTTAACATAAGGATTGTATTAATGCCAGAGATTTATTTCATTTTAATTCAAACCAATTTTAGAAACATAAATATTTATGAACAAGAATGGACCATTAATATATATAACTCCGCTTTCACAATAAATTAGGTGGTTCTTAATCCCTCGCCCTATAGAATCGTAATAGATTCTCATTTAAATGGAGGCACCCACCTCACAGGATTGTAATAGATTCCCATTGGAATGGAGGCACACACCCCACAGGATTGTAATAGATTCCCATTGGAATGGAGGCACCCACCCCACAGGATTGTAATAGATTCCCATTGGAATGGAGGCACCCACCCCACAGGATTGTAAAAGATTCCCATTGGAATGGAGGCACACACCCCACAGGATTGTAAAAGATTCCCATTGGAATGGAGGCACACACCCCACAGGATTGTAATAGATTCCCATTGGAATGGAGGCACACACCCCACAGGATTGTAAAAGATTCCCATTGTTATGGAGGCACCCATTCCACAGGATTGTAATAGATTCCCATTGGAATGGAGGCACTCACCCCACAGGATTGTAATAGATTCACATTGGAATGGAGGCACCCACCCCATAGGATTGTAATACATTCCCATTGGAATGGAGGCACACAACCCACAGGATTGTAATAAATTCCCATTGGAATTGAGGCACTCACCCCACAGGATTGTAATAGATTCCCATTGAAATGGAGGCACTCACCCCACAGGATTGTAATAGATTCCCATTGCAATGGAGGCACTCACCCCACAGGATTGTAATAGATTCCCATTGTAATGGAGGCACTCACCCCACAGGATTGTAATAGATTCCCATTGAAATGGAGGCACTCACCCCACAGGATTGTAATAGATTCCCATTGGAATGGAGGCACACACCCCACATGATTGTAATAGATTCCCATTGGAATGGAAGCACCCACCCCACAGGATTGTAATAGATTCCCATTTGAATGGAGGCACCCACCCCACAGGATTGTAATAGATTCCCATTGGAATGGAGGCACTCACCCCACAGGATTGTAATAGATTCCCATTGAAATGGAGGCACACACCCCACAGGATTGTAATAGATTCCCATATAACCAAAATATCCCCTGTGTTGAATAAAAAAACGAGCAATTTTTAATACCCCCAACCCCTAGGATTTAAAAGTAAATGCACCGTTTTTGAAATATTCTGTGAATAAATTCTTAGAAAAATAACAGAATTCTGTTAAATTCTTTCTAAATTTTATTATTGAATAAGAATTCAACTTTTAAGTAAAAGAATAAATTATTTTATTAATATTAAATATGCCGATCTATGGGAGGGTTAATTGGCGGATTTTGTCAATTTTCTGCTAGGGGGGTCTATGGGAGGGTTTTTAAAAAAAAATTATTTTTGAATATTATATATAATAAACATGTTCTTAACTTTCAAAATTAGTTTATTTATGGTTTTTTTTAAATATAAAACTAATTAAAAACAGTTAAATATTGCTAAAAACTGGTTTATTTATAGAGTATAGGGTACCTGAGGAAACGCTAGGGGAAGTTATTCCTGTGTTAAAGCATGTTCTGCAACATGAGAGATATTGGGTTTAATATTATTTCTCGCACTTCTATGTTCTTTAAGTCTAATTTTGAAATGTTTCTTAGTTTTCCCGAAATAATCTTTAGGACATGCTTTGCAATTGATTCCATAGACACCACTTAACAATTCATTGGGAACTTTGTCTATAAATAAAATATTATAACAATTATTTCTTAGTCTTTGAAAAGCTATTGAATAATCATATTTCTTAAACATATTTCCAATCCTTTCCGAAATTCTCTAACGTATGGAAATTGACTAAATTTTGTTAAGTTTTTACAGTTTGTACAGTTAAGTTTGTTAAATTCACCATAAATTTCTAGAATTTTGTCAAATTCTGTTAAAGTAAGTCATTTTTAATTAAATTCTGCAATAATTTGATCATTGCGAAATACTCTCCCCTATACCCCCCCCCACCCCTGTGATTTTGAGGCTTTTATCAGTACCATATACTCCCTTATTATTTTGAGTCTTCTATCAGTGCCCTATACCTCCTGACATTAAGGTCTTTAGGCATCCCTATGGTAAAGTGTAAATAAAAAGCGATTTAATCTATAAATTATCATGGATATTAACATAGCTTATTTTTCTGAGAAAATGACTTTTTTTATATTAAAGGGGAGAAGAGCCTCGCGAAAAGCATATCCGATCAGTTAGTATTTAGGTATGGACTCCCCTCTAGACATGCCTGATTTTCGATTCAAATCGTAATTCCCTAGGTCTTTTAATATCTATATAATGCATTAATATTGCAAATGGTTTTCTTTAAATTATCTTGTCTCGTTTATCTTCTAAAAATTAAAAAAAACTCTAAAAATAATCTTTTATTTGAAAAATTTGAGATTTTCATATAGGGCAATTTTGGAAATTTTAGATTTAAAGATAAAATACTATTTTAATTAAAATTTCAGTTGTTTAGCAAACATGAGTTTTATATGCGTTTTGCATAATGGCAATTAGCGAATATTTTAAACGCGAGGCTTGTCAATTTTTATTATTGTCGTTAAATTATTGGTCAATTATTTCTCCTTTAGAGTTAAATCTAGTTTACTTGGTCAAAGATTTATCTGGGTTTCAGATTGATTGAATTATCACTTTTCTTAGATGTGTTATGATTTTCAAGATATCTGAAAAAGTTTGCATGATTATCTCTCATTATGGTTCTTTAATTCACAAATAAAGTTATATCAGAATCGAAGAATATTTTATTATATTAAGTTGGGGTTCTTTAAATGTTTCCCATCACCATGAAAACTAGAAAATTATAGGTATACACATAATTTATAGTTATTAGCTAATAATTAACCGAACACTAAATTTCAATATAAACAATATACAATTTATAGAAATAAATTTATCAAAAATTTATATTTTAACATTAATTTTAGGTTTAATATTAATCATCAAGTTTGTAATATGGATACTTTTTTGAATGCTTTTATGATCAGAGAAAGAAATAATTTTCTTCAGAGATGAGTAAATATTTTAAAATTTGTAAAAAACTCATTGTTATCTTTATTAATTGATCTCATTATCATCTAATGGTCAACATGTTTAAGATCACTACCAATTGATCCCATTATCTTCAAATCCCATATATTAAGATATTTTGGCTGTTCAATGGTAATGGGATTAATCATAATCTGAATGGATAACTAATCTCAATGAATAAAGTGTAAGCCTATAAATATTTAGTTTTCATGGCATCACTGATATTCACGTTAAAATTATCTTCAATTTAGCCTTTGATTTGAAGCATTTTTATCGCAATTATAAATATATTTGTGAAACAAAATGTTCAAATCAAAATCGAACTCTTTACTAAGCCATAACTTAATGCTTATGACTAGTACAGGTCGATTCTGATTTGAACATTTTTTTCCCACACATATTATTATAAGGAATTTTTAAGGGGTTAAAATTAAGAAATTATTAGTAACAAGCTATAATCTTAATAGATATTTTATAGATATCTAATTGAAGCATGTTAAATCTGAAATCTATTTTCTTGACTTACTATTCTAATTTTGTAACATTCTGGAACAAGCTGGTATTTCATTATATATCCTATTAAAAAATACAAGATTGCACAAATCTCTATTATGTAGTGGTGTTAGGTAAGTAGGTGTGGGTGTTGAAAATGTACCTAACTTATAATTTAATAGTTATAATTTCCTTTACTGAGAAAGTTAGAGGTGCCCAATGAACTCAGGGGGTATTGGGTACTGATAAGAGCCTCAAAATCACAGGGGGAAATAGAGGGGTTTTTATATACTATATTCTTGCAGAATTTAATTAAAAATGATGTAATTTAACAGAATTTCGATCAATTCTGAAAGAATTTGACAGAAATCTAGAAAATTATGATGAATTCTGCAAGAAATTATAAGAATCTGACAAAATACTGTTATTTTTCTAAAAATTTTACAGAATAATTTTACGCCTTTGGCGGGTCCTATTTTTTCATCACAGTGGGGGAATTTTGGTCATTTTTCGGAGACAGGAGGATATTTTGGCTATACTCCCCCTCCCCCCCCTCCATTGGCCATCCTTAGAGAAAGCTGAGATAAACAATTTCAGCATACGACTTTTCATATATAGGGGATTAGGAGAAGTAATTGACTGTTGCGCAAAACTAAATTAGAGCTTCTTGTAAGTGCTGAAAGTAAGTTTTCTGAATTGCATCCCCTTTAGCATTTTTTGTTCCCTCTACTTATTTTTTGTTTTTGTTTTTGTTATCTAAAGAACTTTTTTTCAACATTCTTAAGATAATATGATTTGTTTGCATTTTTTATAATATAATTTTTTAATTTGAATAATTTAAGCCATGAATTGTTAATCTTATATTTAAGTACAAAAGAATCTTTTAAACAAAAGAATTAATTTCTATATAAAAACAGCTCAAAAGATAAATTGTTTCACATTTTGTTAATTAAAAATTTAGTTAATCTTTCATTTAATAAGATTCAGTTAAAAATATTTTGTCCAATACTTAAAATTCATGACAAGGTTTATAAAATATACGTTAGAGTCGTATAACTTAGAGCACTTCCGAATTGCCATTCATTTATTGAAAATATTTTATATTTAGTTTATGTAGTGAACTGTCATTTTGGGAATTAGTTAATGGCATTGAATTAATCTTTTGAAAAAAACACGAACTCTTTTAGAGAACTATGAATGAAAAGCAGTTAGAAGTGACCACAAAAGAATGTCATCAGTCTATGTCATCAATTCATACAATTGTCAGAACAAGAAAAGTGATATTTTTTAATCAATGATATAATGGAAAACATGTTATTTCTCGAGATTTGTGCAAATCTTCATTTCATGAGTCAAAAAGTATCAAAAGATTCGTTTCGAGAGAAATAATAAATAGAAAGCCATTAAATCAGTTGTATAGCAGTATATGACCTAAAGATAAGCCTCGAAGTAATGTGTTTACAATCATAGCTTAACTAAATAGAGCCCTAATTATAGAATCATTCGCTTCGATAGACTTAATTTTTTCTATTAAATCAGAAATATTGTATAAATCGAAATATGAATTCAATGACTTCTATTATACCGGTATTTACTCTGTTGTTGAATCACTTTTAGATCACAAATATCTAAATTCTTTTATCAAACAGTTATTGCCATATAATCTACTCTACCGTATAGGATCGTTACCGTATACCGTACAGTGCAGGATCATTTTAAATTGGACACCAGTTACAACCTGTTATCACTTGTCCATATATTGTTAATCAATAATATTTTATTTTTCAATAATTTTTAAATAAAACATTTATAATTTGGTAATCCTAACTGAATAATCAATTACAATTCTATATCGTTTTTCATTGATAAACTAAATTACGAATTAATTGAATATCCTTATCAATGATATCCCATTTTTGGCATATTTTGACAAACAATAATTCTGGTTTAAGTGTATGAATAGGTTTAAATTTATGCTTAAGTATCTTAAATAGGTTTTCTATAGGATTTAAGTCAAGCGAATATAGTTCGATAACTCTCCTAACATCCAGTTTGGCCCTAAGTAAGCGTGAGTTTTGTAACTAATAAGAATAGGTGAGTTATCATGTAGGATATAAAAGTCTGAATCAGGATATAATTCCCCTGCCCAGGAGAATAATTAAGTTTCCAGATAATTTATGTACTGATCGAAATTGAAATTTCCCTTTGATTTCATTATTATGCCAAGTCCATGGTTTGAAAGCCACAAACAATATTTATTGATTAACAATAGACAGAACATTTTCCTCATTAAATGAGAAATAAAACATTATTGATTAACGATATATGGACGAGTGATAACAGGTTGTACTGGTGTCTAATTTAAAATGATCCTTCACTGTACATCAAATATCCTTTGATTCATAAAGTTTTAATAATAGTCTTTGATTTAATGGTTGTTCTTGTTTTGACTGTAGTTTAAGTCACGCTTTTATTAATTTATCGAAAAAAAGTTTTTCTTTCATTTCATTATAATTATTATTATTTCAATCAAACAATTATTACTTCAGTATATTTCGAGCTTTGAATTCCTCCTTATGTTTAAGTCATTTATTAATTTTATACTTTTTTTTAGTCTCGAAATAACCAGTAACCAAAAGAAAATTTTTATGAAATATTGATTCAAACAAATACATAATTATAAGGCATTCGTCGAATGGAAAAAAAATTCACTTCAATTCAATTGTATATAATTTAGATTTTTATGTCAATAGTAAGTAAATAATGAGTAGATTTTTGGATAATGTATTCACATTTCACACATAATTTAGATTTTTAGGCATAAATCGATTGCAAGATTTCATTCCATTGTTTTTTTTATATTCAAAATCCTTGATATCAAGCCATGTATTAAATAAATATTTTATTTGAAGGAAATTCGGTCTAAAATTTTTTTTCCGAATACTTTGAATTAGATTTTTGAATAACAATAATATATAAATTGTAGAATAGAGTTAATGACTTCGAAACAAACATTTAATTTGAATTTAATTATTCTGATATATCTTTATTATGCAATTATATCTGAATTAAATTTTTTTATTTTAAATATTTTTCTCATTCGTAGCGAATTTGAAATTAGATCTGAAATACAAAACATAAATTCTCCGCTTATTTCTCGTATTAGTTTTGTTTAAAAATTTTTCGTTTATTTTTTTTGTATATTATTTATTCCTCTTTTTTCACCACTTAATCATATACTGAGTATATTATGCTCAAAAGGGGGGAATTCTTACAAAATAAGTATTGTGTTATATAAGTAAATACGTATCAATGTTTTAAATCTCTTTCTTAATTGAGATGATGTAAAAACTTTTAGAAATATAAGTTATATAAGTTTTCCTCTTTTTCAAGTCATTAAATGCATTATTCGTCAATTTTATTATCGTTTTTAATTTCTTATTCAACACTTGTTTTAAAGACTCGAATCGCACTTATTTAGGCCTAAAGTAGAGCAAACGAATCCGTGCCCTAACGCCAGAACATTATCAATACTAAGTTAAGACTTACATATCTTAGATTATTACAGTAGAAATGCCTTATTCTGTGACTGCACTGACCTTTTGATCGTCAAAATCGATTTGTAGATGACTTGTGATGAAAATTATCTATAATTTTGTGCCTATAAATAGGTTTTGACTTAACAATAAAGTTTCATATATTAATAATTTTTTTTAAAGATTTTTTATTTATTAAATAAAATAAAGTTTTCTTAATTGAAAATTCTGTTTTAATTATTAATTTTAGTTTTTTTAATTGAAAATCTTTAGGAAAAATCTAATCATTTGAATGACGGCTCTAATCGAAAGTTTTTGTTTCTTATTTTGGGCTCAGATTTGTTTCAAATCTGGTTTTTTTAAATTTTATATTTTAAGTCAATTATTTATGAGTAAAATAACTATCGATTTGATTGACAATTAAGATCTGACCCATAATTGAAATATAATTATTTATATTTATATATTTTTTAGAGAACTTTATTCAAAACTTTTTTTGTGTCATAAAAAACCTAAATTAATATTTAAGTTATTCATTGAATTTTAAATATATATATAATTTCATTTAAAATGGTTTTTTTACTGGTTTTTTCTTAAGCAAAATAAATGGCTATAAATATATTTAGATTTATATCAAGTTTAGAGTAAAAAAAATCCCCGATTTTTCTAAACTTCATTTCTTTTTAAAACAATTAAATTTTTTTTGTTTCTAATCTGTGACACAAATACAACAATATTTAATTTTATTTAAATTAAATTTTAAAGTTTAGACACGATTTTCAATAAATTTTAATGAAAATAAGCGGAAAAATAATAAAAATAAAAATTGTTTTATTTTTTTTAACTTCAAAAATAATAAATATCTCACATAATATTAAGGAACAGGGATGCGCAAAGGAAAGATTTGAGGGAGGGTATTGGTTTTTGCGAAGCCAGGAGGTATTCAGGGCTGTGACATCACAAATTTTTCTAAATTTTGGACAGGTGGGGGCCCAGGGGAGTGTATTTCGCAATCATCGAATTCTTGCAGAATTTAATTAAAAATGACAAAATTTAACAGGATTTTGACTAATTCTGCAAGAATCTAAAACAATTTGGGTAGATTTTGATGAATTCTGTAAGAGTTTAACAGAATTTGAACAAATTTAGCAAGAATTTGACACAATTCTATTATTTTTCTAAGAATTAAAACATAATTTCACAGAAAATTCAGAAAACTGCGCCGTTTCTCAAAATAGCTTTGAGGATTGGGGTTCCTCGCTAGCGATCGAGGGGGTATAGACCAAAATCACAAGGGTATTCCTGGTTGTACCCCCTTTGCGCATCCATGAGCAAATGCAATATGAAATTTATGTATATTTTTAGCACTCATTCTATCCCATCCTTTAGATTTCATTCATCTCTCTATATATGAAGTATTGATCAGAATATTTGATGAGATTTTGATATTTTTTCATATTATATGACTCTATGACTCTTCGCCTCTAATATTCTTGAGTTATCTTTTTTAATAGAAAGCTCTCCTCTTTCTCTTTTCAATACTAACTTATAAAACTCATGTATTAAATGTATTTCTGATTTATTTTTCCATTTCTTCCGGTCATGTCTTCCCTTAGTTTCGCGAAATCGCTAAAAAAATAGATTCGGGACATAAACCACAAGAGGTTTTGGTTAAAGTTGAAGAAGAAAAACAGCGAAAGAACAATAGACGCGCTTAGAATACATACAAAAACAATATGTATTCAAAATACGGCACAAAATGTAATTTTTTATTTTCTTTGTTTCTAAACTTAATTCTGTATTCTTTGTGTATATAATTAGCCATAAATTAAATAGTATTTTAAGAATAATTATAATAAAACATTTTCCACTAATTCTGTTGAAAACCATATTATAATTATATGAGATTTTGTTTGTTTTCTCTTAGTTTTACGGAATTTTTTATTATTTAGTTTAATGCGAATCATGTATTTAAATATTAATACAGTTTAAGAGGAAAAGTAATCAAAAAATCAAAGAATTTTGTGTAAATTTTTTTCTACTAATTCTGTAAATTTATGTAATATTTAAATACTAGAACTTCAATGGTTCTCCACTGCTTTTTATTATTGTGCAGTACTTTATATGAATATTATATAACCTTTTATTTAATGTATTTTCTCGTTATTATTAATAAAATAAGTATTTTTTCCTAAAAGATTAATATCTAAAACACACTTATATTCATTGCCTTTTTATATACTTTTATTTTATGTTAAGTAAATAAAAAAAAAATTATTTTCAAAATAATATTCTTTTGACGTCAATTATATTCCATTCAATTCTTGCAATTCAACTGAATTTAAATATAAATTTTATGATAATTTTTCTGAGAATAAAAACGGTTTTCCTTTTTTTTGTCATATCATATAATGGATCGTAAGTTTTTGGTATAAAAATAATGTTTCGCTTGTAATATGTATTCCCAATGAATAGTTTTCCGATTTGTGTCAAAAGAAGGGGAAAACAACAACAAAACAACAAAAATCTAAAAGCAAAGCGAATATAATAACTATAGAATTGAACTAAATTTGGTCTTTATTTTATAGTTTGCGTTACATTTCTATAAATAATTTCCAATTGAATAGCAATTTATAAAAATATATGATAGAGAAAAAAGTGTGGATATAAGGGTAGAGAAACTGTGCCAAACTTGTGCTCAATATTATTAATTCGTTCGTTAGTTTAGCACAAAAATTATATACTATTTTATATATTTTTATTTATTCTTTATTTTCCTAACTTTAACCACACTTTCAAAGCCTAGTGTTGTGTGTATTGAGAACTTTAATTAATTCCAAAACAAAACAACAACAAAATAATTTGTAGCAAAAGAAAAATTACTTGAGATCACTGTATATATGACTAAACGTTTTGTGCATTAAATGCTAATTTTTTTATATCTCAATTCAATTCAATTGCAAAACACAATTGCGAACAAAGGAACTGAAGAGAGAGAAAAAACTCTATAATTATTTTATCCGCTGATAAAAACTTAATTGAGTTACAAAAGCAACAAAACTTATTCCTTTTATTTCTATTGCAATGTTTCTCTTGCGATCATTATTTGTATTTCGATTCGATATTCTGTATAAATATATATTTTCAATCATAATGTGTGCCAAAAAGCAAATTCAATGGCCTTCAAAAGTATTAATTTGCCGTTAGTTTTAGTGATTAATTATCCGTTTGAGTCAATAATTAATTCCTTCTGTTGACCTCAACGTTACATTACATTGTATTATACGGTATATACAGAGTATATATTTATAAATACAGGCACTGGTCTTACAGTTAGGCACAGCTCTAATACCGAATGATTATTAGATGAATATCGAGACCAAACCAAATACATTAGCAGTGGTTCTGAATTAATAGAAGAAAAAATTTCAAAAATAAAAATAAACCTTAAATTCTGGTCTTATTTGAGTTTATAATTCTGCTATAACTGCAAAACACAAGTCCTACACCAAGTGCTATAATGATTGCACTTCACATATAATATTTGTGCGAATCGATCAAAGTCTTGCCGGAAGATCTGTTTTTGCGGCCGATTATATAATTTCTCATTTCTACCCCAAAGTATTTGATTACTTTTAAATTCGAGAAATTTATTTTCTTATAGACTACAACTGACTTACAATGAAGTGCTAATACTTTAAACCAAAAAATTTAATTTCTGTTTATAGGAAGTAAACCTCAGATACTTAAATAACTTATTATTTAATTGAAACTCTTATAACACATATATTATTAGTCGATTTGAAAAAATTATAAAATAAAAATATTACAAATCCTACTCTTCTTTCTTAAAATATATTTAATTCCGACTTTTCTTAATTCCTAAACAACACTTAAACTAGTTTTTTGGTTGAAATTATGCCCTTTTTCTCTTTCCTTTATTTTTGTTTGTGATTTTATGCCTCATTAAAAAAATTATTATCATTTATTATGTTTAATGAAAACATTTGCCTATTTATAAAATACTGCATACAATATATTCTCATTTTGATAATCTAATTAATGGTTTGGTTTATACACCCAATCGAATAACACATATATCTCTCAGAATTCTATCAATGAATAACTCTTCTGAAGGAAAATAAACTTTTTTCTTTACTCTTTATTCGTTTTGTTTCGTCCCAACTATTGATATATTTAGATGTTCTGTAATATACTATAAAGGGCTTCAAACAGAATATTGTGAGAAATAGAGGAGATTTTTCTTCTTTTCTTTTCACTTCAATTAATAGCTTATAAATAAAAAATAAGTACAAGTCGTGATGTGAAACACATTTTTATGAACGGAATTGAGATTTTGAAAATCACTGCAATTTTAATCCTTTAAAAGGTTTACATAATTTATTGCAGGCATTAAAAACTATATATAAAAATTCAAATACAGTTTTCTTCATTTGAAACAAATAAAAAGAGAAAAAAAAATTCAAGAATTACATAGAATTGAGATTAAAGATAGAGAAAGAGAAGGGAAAAAAACAAATTATTAGTATAAAAGCTATAAATGTTAAACACATTAAAAATTGAATATTACATTACAGTTCATATATAATTAAAAATGTTTTTTTTCTTCGCTTTACTTAAATATATATAAATTTTTTTTCTTAAATATCCAAAAAACAAACACTAATTCGTATATAATTTTTTTTTGTTTTTTAAGTCTTATATAATTAGTAAATATTATAATAATATTTATATAAACGCATACATATTGTGTGAAAATTACATATAAATTAACTGCAAAAAAGTTGTTGACATGAAGTATCATAATTGCGTATAAATTGAATTCAATAGAGATATATTGGAGGAGAAGAGTATAGTTATTGGAATAGTATTGGAAACAAAGTTTTGCTAAATTGTAATACACATTAAGTTTTTCTTTTCTGAAAATACATCGCATAATAATAATTCACAAATAGATAAATCATATAATCATCAAATAATAAGATTCCCACAAAAAATTTACGATACAATACAATACAACTATATATAAATATATATCTCGTTCTATAAGAGTCAGCGAATAAAAAGCGTATTTATAAGTTATAATATATTTATATAATAAAAAATTGGTTGTTTAGGAACTAATAATTCTTGTGATGTTGTGTTGTATACAAACAATTCTTCACTGCAATTGCATTCAATATTTTCATAAAAATTGACAAAAAAAGACTCCAAAATAAAAACAGATTTCTCTTTATTTTCTTATAAGACTTCAAAATAAATTTCAAACAAATTCTTTTCAAGTGTTAAAAAACTTTTTTATTATAATAAAAACTTCAGACGGACTATAATGTTGTTGTGTATGCGGAAAAACAGCGCAATAATCATAAAAAGCATTACAATAATACAAAAAAAAGTGTCAATTTTTTTTACTAAAGAAAAATCGATATTATTATGTAATAAAAAAAGAGGAGTCGAACAAAATTCTACTATAAAATTGCTTATTATCTCATTGTTGTGAAAGAAAATATATATATCACAAGAATTGTGAATTGCGCTGTGATATAAAATAGGCCCCGAGGCTAATGAAGTACATAAAAAATAATTATTAGTGGATAGCAATCAATACAGACATTGTTGAAGTCATAATAATTACCTAATCATAAAATATTTTGTTACAAATATTAGCAAAAAAAAAATCTTTTGCAGCAATAATTCTATCATTTTATATAATAATAATAATCGTTAGGCATTGTATATAAAATCGTGTTTTTTGTTTCTAAAATAAAAAATACAATATTTTTTTTATTGTTTCTGTTTTCTTGTTTGACAATCAAAAGGCAATCGTATTTTTGTTGTTATTCGTAAAAATATGCATAAAATGCATTAAAAAACAAATTTTAAAAAACTTATTTTGTATATAAAAAATCTCTAAGCCTTTACTTTACTTGTGATGAGAAGAAGACTAAAACTTTTTTGTTGTTACGCATTGATTGCATAATAATATCAGAGATAATAATATTAAATAATACTCTTATTTCTGGGCTATGTTTCAAAAAAGAGTTCTTATCCATCAATTAAAAGAAGATTATCATTGAATTCGAATTATAAGGCAATCAAAAAATCTCTGTCTTGTGTTCTCTCAAACTGTAAGAACAGCATTAATAATATATATAATTGTTGTATATATTTATATATATATAAAGTATGTATAGTATAATGTTGTGGTTTAGAGTGGGATTCAATTATAATAATAATATTAATAATAATAATACAGTAATAATAAAAACTTATGGAATATATAATTAATTAAAAAAACAGAATTTTTGTTGTTTCGCAAATTTTCATTTTTTTGTAACTTTAGTTGTGGTCCTCTTAAGGGAGACGAAGAAGAAGAAGAAGAAGAGAGAAGAGTTCGGGAAATTATATTAAAATATTCCAGAACATTTTCCACCTTAAATATAAAGATAAATAGAGAGAAAAAATATATTAGAAAACAAAATTTATAAATAAATATGAAATATGAGCTCAAAGTTGGAGTCAAACTGAAGGTTAGTCATTGTGTAATTCATGAAAGTCTTGTCCTCTCTTAAGAACATTCCTCTTAAAAGCACATACATTAGTGTTGTAAGTAATGGTCAGAATACAGCAATTTATCATAGGATGAGAGCTCTAAACACAATAATTCATTTATATATTTAATGATGTATTTCTAAAATTTTAAGTGTTTTTCTTATTTTTTTACAGAAAAGTCTTTTTCCTATTATTTTTGTTATTATTTGTGTTGCATTTGATATAATTAATGAGTTGTGGACACAACCAGACATTTAATGCGAGAAAAAAGATAATTGAATAAAATATTACGTTAAGACTATGGACTGGAATTCTATTAATTAATACAATACCTGGTGGTTGACGAACACGAACTGGAGTGGTTGGTAGTGATGCCGAACCAGAATCTAATGGTTCAAAAAAATATAAGACATTTTTGTCAGTAATGAATGTAATGAACGAAAAAAGAGATTTTTCATCTGAAAAAGTTTGTTGATTTGGGCTCTAATTTGTTAAAAAATTGTTTCACTCTTTTCTCTCATCTCTCGTTAATGATTTAGGTTTAGGAATCAAATTAAATGAAAAGTAAAAGTGTTTTCAAAGTAAAAATCGGAGTCAATTAGTTGTGAGTGAAAGCCTTGAAATGATTGGTACAATAGTTATAGTGTATGTCTATAAACGCGTGATTCCTTCTCTTTCCAAATGATGGATCAGTAATGCAGTAATTATTGTCACATTCAAACATTCAACTCATCATTATTACCACCCCTTCTATAGTGTTCTATAGTGTAGAAACAATTCTGTGACGAAAACACTAGAAGAAAACACTTTCCCATCCATTCGTTAACGAGAACATCAAAAACTAGAGCCACAGAAATAATGTCTTCTTATGAGAACAGAGAACAGCAAATCATACCCAACGCGACAACAGTGATAGAAACAGCACAACAGGAGAGAATAGGCGAGAGAGAAGGGGAGAGAGAGAGAGAAGATTTCTGTAGTCAAGAGAGCGGAACAGAAAGAAACGAAACTTAACGCCACTCACTATTACTCCGTAGTGTAGTGTTGGGCACTATATTCGACTCTATCTGACACTATTAGGTGGTCTTTAAAATATGAAAATATTATATACTATGAGAAGAACTAATAAAAAGTGCATTAAAGACATGAGAATATTTGGCTAATGATTGGGTTCAGGACTTTGAATAATGTGAATAATAATAATAAAGACTTTGATTGCAATAAATTCAGGGGTTTTAAAACATATGGTATGTCTAAAAGTTTTTTAAATGATTTGCATTTAATAGACTCTTACTGTTGACTCCATTAACTTTGCCATTTGTGCCATTGGTGCTGTTGTGACCATTGATTCTCGTGTTGGGCTCGTCATAAACCTCTCCAGTAATTGGATTGCGGCGAACGACTAAACAGAGACAGAGTTCCGAATATAAAGGCATTTATAATAAGTCAAAAGAGAAAGAATTATTAGTCGAGAGTAACAGAGAATGGCATTCATTCATGCGATTAGAATCAATTGAGAGATGAGGGCTCAGAGTGAGAGACAGCGACGGAGAGAGGGATAGAGAAAGACCAGAAACGCAGATGCAATCTCTCAGAACTGCTCTGAAGAGTCATTTGTTAACCAATATAAACAAATGGTTGCACTTAATGCTATAATATGACCTCAACACAGAGCACAGGGCACGAGCCATATCTTTAAGTTGTAAGACTAACTCTAAGGCAAACTATTAGGGATTCATATTGTTATTACTGCACAGGAAATGCAAATTATGTCTCCGATAGAGAATGCATTAAAAATGATAAAAACAATAAATATTAATACAAGTAATGCAAGTCTTATTATATGAGACGCACAGAGAGAAAGTGTATAACTATTGTATATACAAAGTATTGGAGAGTATTGTTAAATATTATAAATAGATTTATAATATAATCGTTAATACATTAATAGAGTATATGTCAGTCAGATATGGCTCAGAGGTTTGAAAAATTTACGTCATTAAGCGATTGTAAGACTCTTTTAAATAATGATTAAATAAGCCATTAATCAACAAATAAGACAAACCGAAGTCATATTTCTTGACAGACGCCGATCGAACCAGATTTCCAGTTCCATTAGGGACTGCATTGTTGTTCTCTTGAAATATGTTAGACTTCATTCGGTCAACGACTCGCCGACGCGGAGACTCCATCTCCTGTCCAAACAATCGATTCTTCGTGTCCTCCTGTTTGCTGCCCCGACGACTCGATGAGGCACTGGATGGAGGGGTACTGCATTCAGACATAGCATCGCCAAAGAAATGACCATTTGTAGAGCCATTAGTGCCACCGTTCGATAAGTGCACTGGTGTTGAGGGCAGGGATGAGAGATGACCCGAACCCGAATCGATCGAATCTAAATCTGAAGCCTCGGAGCCATTCACTCCATTGGCAACGGAGCCAAATATATTACTGGATTGGCCGCCCGGAGCCTGAATCACCCTTTAGGAAGAGGAGAGAGAGAGAGAGAGAGAAGAGACAAAACATTAGATAATTGTTTTTCATGTAATTTAGGTTTTTATCTGTTTTTTCCCTCTAATGTCTGTCTAATACTATCTGTGCGTGTGTTTCGACTCTTTTCTACAGACTATAAGTGAAATTAAACACCAATTGAGTCGATCGTTAGCACAACACAAGAGTTTTTCAATGGCTTTCTTCTGCTACTAATGATCGAAATAACGCCTTTTTATTTATGTTAAGTGATTGTTACTCATTGACACTTATGTCAAGAACATTGATATTCCACAACCAGTAGTATAGTATAAGTGCAAACACAATAGAAAATAAAATATAATTTGTTTGAAAAAAAACAATTTTTTCCTATTTTTGCGTCGAATAAAAATAGCATTGAATATAATATTTATACTTAAATACTGTCAAAATCCTAGGGGTAATCACACAATGAGGGGTTACGCCTCATATACTTATACCACTTCTATCATGTATTTGATAAGTAGACCAAAAACATTCATTCATTGATTATTATTCCAATCGATTATTGAGCATAAATAAAATTCTCCCAAAATATAATATAATATAAGTGTATTAATAGTAACAATGAGTAGGTTTTCAGGAGAGGAATCTTAAAAAAACTGAATAAATAATAAATACATATATAAAGATTTGAGAAATAGTGGGTTAACATGAGATTAGCATAAAATACGAAAACATTGACAATAATTATTGGTTCAGATATTATAAACGGATTTCACAAATCAATAATTATAAGCAATAATTACTGACAGCAGAACTAAAGAGAGAAAAAATAGGGAAAAAATCATTCGTTTGATTGATTAACAACTGCTAAACACTAAGCGGTGTTTAAAAAATTCTTAGTTTATTCGAAAGACACCTCTTTATTAGACAGGGATATGTCTGCCATGCAATGGGCGCACACGTGCCCGAATAGGCTAATTTTGGGATATATACAAATTGGGTATTGAGGCGATTCCTCCTCAACCTGTTTAGAACCAAGGCATCAATTTCTAAAACACAACTTCTGGAAGTTAAGTATTTTCAGTGCAAATATCGTATAAAAATAAAAGCAAAGATTTTTCTTCGCTTTGGAGAAAAGAAAAACTTTTGCTTAAAGTTTTATTTAAACTGCAAGTGTTATATAACTTATATAGAGATAGAGAGCACAGTAACACAAAAGAGCGAACTAATAGTTATTTTAACCAATTTAGGCGTTGAGTCAAACCATTTCGAAGCTATTATTGTTTGCATCAAAAATAAAGCTCAAGAAAGAAAGAGAAGAGACATTGGGATCATCAACCTCTCAATGATACAGTTTGCTCAGATGCCAGTGCTGTGTATTTTTTTATGAATAAATATATATAACTTCGTGGGCGTTGAGGTCGAAGGAATTCTTTTCTTAGAAACGGCAAAAATATTGTGAAGAGAGAGGAGAAGAGCAAAAAATGTCATTAGCATTAAGGCTTCAAAAGCATCAATAAAACTAAAGGAACAACACCTAAAATTAAATGTGCCATTTATGCACACCAGATGCCAAATACTGGGCAGAGAGTCCCAACACAAGCACTGGCATGGGCTGAGCCCTCTCTTCCATCAAATTAGTTCATTCTCTTTAATGTCTGAATAATTTTTATTCTTGTTTTCAATTTTAAAAAATAATTTATTAACTGTTAATATATTTAAAAACTTTATCACAAGAAAATAGATTATCCTTTAAATGAGGATTAAAACAATAAAAACAATTGCGAATATGAATAGGAAGTAATTTTATGAAAGAGATTCGTGAAATAGAGAGACGAATAGTAAAAATAAAAACAAAACAAAAAAACAAAATTATTAATGAATTCTAGCGTTCAGTTCAGTTCATCAGTTAGTTATTAAAGAACTGAATGACGAGTTCGACTGACTTTTATTCTGATTGAAGTGATCATAGTTTACACGCAATCTTAGGAGACATGACATTTGGGTAAACATATCTATAGCTAACGATAGACAGAAATTCTATACCAAAACACGAAATGTAATAAAAAATAAGAATATAATACAGAAATGAAGTATCAGTTTATAAATAGAAACGATATGATTGTCTGTCAACCAGAAAATGGCAGGAATTGGATTAAAAAATCACCAAAAAATTAAAGCTCACAACCGCTTAACGAGCATTCAGTTCGTCAGTCAATCCGTCAGTTCTCGTGTCTCTAATATATGAGAGTATTATGTGTTTCACAAATGTTTGCCGTTTTATGAATCACATTATTATTGATGTTTGGAGAAGAGGACAATAACACTACGAATGAGTGCATTCCCAACACTACAGATACTATGCATAGTATGTATGCCTCTCTAACTGCTGCGATACCTACATCATTGCCACCAACAACAAGCATAACCATAGAGTTCAGTGCAAACATAGAGAAAGTGAGAGTTAGAATCGCAGAGAAAAGAATTTAATGCAAATCAGTTAAAGGCGACTCCAATAGTGCACAGCTATTGATAGTGGAATTGTGTTTTCCCGTCAATTACTTTCGCACGATTCAGATCCAGAAGTGATTCAAACAGTTTGCTTAACTTTTTTTTGGTTCGGTCTGTGTGTGTGGTGTGAGTCAATCGAATGGTAAAAAACTAGTGGGAAAACTAGAGTTTAGTCATTCTCTGGCTCTACTCTACCACTCCATACACACACTCAGTCAGTCAGTCAGTCACTGGCACTCGAATATTGGTGTGAAGAGTGAACAATCATTTTTTGCTGATGTCGGGGAGGCTTTGAATCATAACCACCGACTCATAACATATAAGAGCAAACGATAACGATCTAACTCTACGCTAACCTCTCGCACAAGTTTACATATTTTGTCATATAATTTGAATGTTAGGCAATAATAATAATAATACAGTACTATTGAAAAATATTCTGCTTTGAGATTCGTGCGACCAATTCTGTTATCTTCCAGTACTGAGTCGTAGTTTCGTTATTCATTCCCAAACGTAAGAGATATGTAATAAAAAGTATTCATTCACTCATTCACCTGCTTATCAATACTCTATTCTACTCTATATATAAAAAGCCATGTCTTTCCAGAAAATTCTAGCTGTAATTTATAACAATTATTTTCTAATGTCGACTGACACGACTGTTCCACTGTCAGGGTTGCCCAGGGAGGGGATAAGATATTTAAGTTGCTAATTTTAAAATAAAATATGCACTCATATTTCCCTAAAAGGAGAAAACAATGTAAGAGCATATTCTACTCCTCCCATACATAATGATGGCCTTCAGATTCTGCCCTCTGTCTGACCACCTCTGCTAATGCACTTACAGGCAGAAGATTGCACAACACATTCATGAATTTCACTCTTTGCACTCAAATATATCATTAAAATTGCATTTTTTTCGGATAAACCTTTTTTGGAAAAGAAATTCGTTTTTTAGGACTGAGAAAAGTGTTACCCTTTGCCTCCTATTTATCATTATTGAGCGAATATATCATGTAATACAGTATAAAAACATTGTATTAAATAAATTTGTTTTAATAACAGATAATTTTTTGTTGCTTTTTAGTGTTCGTAACATAAAATTATTTTCATAGTCGAGAGAGTTTTCAATAATTTAAAAGAAATTTTTTCCTGTTCTGGTGTTTAGACTTTTCTTAACAAATTCTTTTACTGAACACAAAAAAATGAATAAAAATTAAAAGAAATAAAAAAAAGAAAATTAAATATTTGATACACACATAGGATATATGATATAAAATGTATATAAAAAAGTATGTCTTTTGAAAGACAAGTCTTTGTATTGAAAGAGTAATAAAATAGTAATATTAAATAGTTTTATGTACTCGAATGACTCGGAACTGAATGTTCATTAACTAAAGTAACGCAAAAGAGACGTTAAAATAATTGTGTTTTACGATTAAGCGATATATGAGTTGTATTTTTTTCAAACAAATCACAAATAGAGTGAACGTAAGCCAAAAAATATATTGAAGAATCTCTTATAGACAATATTGTGATGCCTTCCATCAGATAATGGCCTCATTTCCTGATAGAGCCAACAATTTTAGAGCCAATACAATGAAAATGAGAAACTATATCATCAAAAGCACTGATGAATCAATAGTTTCGACTAAAACAAGAGTAATAGACGACAGAGGAGTACAGATGGAGAGTAACTAAAAATGCATTTCACGCACGACAAACATAATGGGGTTTTATGTCATTTTGTTATTGTGATGAATGCCAATCCATTCACTCTTTTCGTCTGATATACT
>JAQFXN010000210.1:0-26411 GCA_034693365.1 Liacarus xylariae | reverse complement strand
GTATTTTTATTGCAGTTAAACACGATTTTTGAATAAAACTATCTGAGATTTGATGAGAAAATGAAAGGATTAACAAAATGATAATTCCTTTAGAAAATGATTAATTGTCTGAATTAATGATAAAACAAATAAACATTAATATACTTAAATTGAATTGTAATAAGTTTAAAATTTTTTTAGCTTTAATTCAGTCCAATATAGTAATGTTAATTTTTTAAGTCATTAATTCAGACAATTAATCAAATTCTAAAGGAATTTTTATTTTGTTAATCCTTTAATTTTATCATAAAATCATAGATAGCTTTATTCAAAATTCATGTTAATTGCAATAAAAATATAGTAATTTTTCTAAAGAACCTATAAAAATTTAAGTTAAACGTCCTGCCCCTTCAAGAATGTATTTCACGGTCTAAAGAAATACTGGAAATAATAGGCATTAATTTTATACTATATTTTAAATTTTATAATTCATCAAATCTTTAATTAAATGCAGAATTAACAGAATTCACAAATAATTTAAAAGTCACTAAAAATAACCTTGTGCCCTGCTGTTTTTAATTGATATTTAAAACTTTAAGTTGTTTTAAGAAGTGTTCAAGTGATATAGTTATATTTAAGTAAATTTACACTGAAGATATAATATTGAATAATATCATTTGGTAATGTGCACAATTCTATATGATTTTAAATATAACATAATATGATTTTAAATATAACATAATATGATTTAGAATATAGCATTCATCTTGGTGTATTCATAACACATGTAACAAAAAGTTTTGTTTTACATAAATCAATATTATTTATGATTTGGTTTTTCCAATTCTGTAATCTTATAATAATTTTAGATTTAATACAACTTTTAAAATAGATTTTGATTAAAAATATATGTAAAAGAATATTTTGTAAAATAAGTAATACAATTGTTAAAATTAATAGAACACTATCATTGCCAAAATAATATTTATACATGAAGAATATTTCAATTAATAATAAAAATAAATTATTTGAAATAGATGAAAACATTAATTTATTAATATATTTGTTTAAAATATTGTTATCAATAATAAAATCCTTAATAGTGTTGGATATTTCGAATAAATGATCATTTGTTGGTATTTCAAGAATATATTTAATTCTGTCGTTCATAACATTGAGTATATTTAGATATTTATTTGAAATTTCAAAGTAGAGAATCTGATTTAATAGAAACCATCCAAGAAGATGAAGAAATGTCAATCCAACATGGTGATATAAAGAAACAATTATAGATTTTATAGCAAATATATCATTCATTGTTTTATCAATGTAAATTATAATACAACCAATTGTATACACTATGACATGTGAGATGATATAAATTTTTACAGGATAACAATCATGCTGAATTTTGTATTTAACATAGTATTCATCTAGTTCAGCGTTTATCTCAAATATAATCTTATCATTTAATTTAACAAATATATAAGAAAATAAAATTGAACCAAAATATATAGCAAATAGAATTCGAATTAAAGCGTTATTATATGTAATATCATTGGAGAAGTTTAGAATTAATATTATCAACAAAGAAGACATTAATGTCAATGCAATACCAGTTAATACAGAACTTATTGTCTTATTCTTACAATTGATTCCATACGGAATGAAAACATATTCAAATATATTATTCATAATAATTCTATATATTATATAAAATATGCATTATTTCTAACAAAATACTCTTAAGAATTGTTTAAAATATATATTTATATCTTTAATATTCATACAGAATATTAATTAAAAAATATTTTTAGCGAAACAGTAATTATTTCTATAATTACTTGTCAAAATTCATCTTGCTAACGCAAGTTATTATAAAATAAATCAGAAAATAATTTAAATTTTCATAATTAAAAGAAATAATTTGAAATAATTTTGCTGAAAAAAATAATAAAATAATTAATAAAATAGATTTCGTTTAATATACGGATTGGGAATTCATCAAATAAGAATCAACTATATAGCTATGCTATAAATATATACTACACCTGCTATATAGTGGCTTCTCATTTGATGAATTCCCAGTCCATATATTAATCACAAAACTATATCTTCAATTATTTTAACATACCTCTTTATTAAGAATCTTAATTATAATAATATATTTTTGATTATTTATGCTTTTCTTTTCAAATTCAATGCATAGCAAAAAATAAATAAATTAAAGTATTTAAATTAAACATGTATAAATTAAAAACTATTTTCAAACTGACTTCTCAATCAATTGTCTATTGCTGAACTATGGAATGATGTTAAGCTATCACATACAGAGATAAAATCTTTTACCTAAAGTATTTGCGCACAAGCAATTAGATGTAGTGATAAGAGCATAGTGAAATAGATAGTGAAATAGATAGAAAGTTCTTTAAGGGGAAAGAGAAATAATATTAGATATTTTGATGAATAAACATCAATTTTGAAAACAATATTCTTTATAAAATTGCACAATATTTAAACAAATAATACATTATATACAGAGGACTTTAGAAGAGCATAGATTATAAAATTGATAAACAATGTCAGCAAATTGAAAATCTCTAATCCTTAGTCTATAGAAAATTAGAGCTATTGTAGCAAACATTGAATAGAAAATCTCATATATACAGCTTTCCAGATTTTAATTTGTCCATAGAAATGCTTTATTCTTACTCATTAAATTTGAGTTTTTATATTTGATTAATTTATTACCGAAAGATTAACATTAATATCAAATTATTCAAAATAAAAACTTTGATACAATGACTTTCTATGAGTGACTCGACATGAATTAAAATTGATATTTTGTCTATCGGTCATTCATTAATCAAATATAAAAACTCAAAGTTAATGATTAAGAATAAAGCATTTCACTGGATAAATTAAAACCTGGACGACTGTATAATAGTAGCTACGATGTCCTATTTATATTGCTACTGGGAACATACAAGGATGATGATCGGAATCGATATTTAATCAGATTTATTTTATAAAATACACATGATAATGTAGTGTTTCTAAATACCGATAATATTTTCAATAATATTTAGTTTTATTGAGAATGTTGAAATGAGCTCAATGTTTGATAGAACTAACCCGAATCCTTTCCTGTAACTGTTTCTCATGCTGTTCGGCCAACTGTTGCTGCTGTTGCTGAAAGTGTTGTAATAACAACTGCTGTTGTAATTGTTGCTGTTGTTTAAGTTGTATGAGTTGCTGTTGAAATTGTAAATGTTGTTCATGTAGTGCCGGATTAATTAATGAATTTTGGCTACTATTAGCCATTTCGCCCTGGCAACTATTATTATTATCACTTGTGATGAAATTTATTGAACTTATTTCACCTGAGAATTGGAAGAAAAGAAAATTTAATTTAAAATTTTTTATAAAACTCATTGAGTTTTTGAGTTTTATTTTTCTAACTTAAAATAAATTATTTAAAAATAACTTTTACTTAAATTTTTTGTTTTCGTATAATTAGTTCTTTAAATATAGATTTTCTATAGTTGAGTATTAGTACTACTCTTATGGGAATAAACTAAACATGCTTAAATTGGACTGAAATTTAAATTTTAAAATAATTATCGATTTTCAAGTATTTGTTTCTGTCTTTTCTACTTCTGATTTGTTTAAAGATTTCTCAGTTTCTCCAATCATATGATCTGATGATTAAACTAATAATCAAATAGAGATTGCATTTTGATTGGAAACAACTTATTAAGAAAACGATTAATTAATTAAAATTAATATTTTCACTGATAATCAAATTTAATCTTTCCGTCAATAAGATTAAGTGTTATTTGATTTTTAGATTATTTTTAAATACAAAAACAGATTTATTTATATAAACAAAATTTTAAACTAACAATTATATCATTAAGTTATTATGGCTTCTATTAGCAATTATTTCTATTAGCCACTCTATGGCCAGGGCAAAAAAAAGAACATATAAAATTTCCTGTTGTTCAAAATATTATACTAGCTATAATAAATTTACTAAAGAACAGGGATGCCTGACTTGAAAATCTCGGAAGGCATTTGATTTTGGTAGTCTAGAGGGAGAGGGAGTGTTTCAAACTGTGATCACACAAATTTTCCAATTTTTGGACAGGAGGTCCAAGGGAGATTAATTTGCAATCGTCAAATTCTGCAACACTTTACATAAAATTAACAGAATTATGGCGAATTCTGTAAGAATTTAACAAAATTTGACCAAGTCTAGCAAGAATTTTACAAAAATTTGATATTTTTCCAATAATTAAGACAAAATTTCATACAATATTCTACAAATTGGACATAAGGGAGTACTTCGCCGAGAGCTTATGGGAGTATCCTTCCAAAATGCCAGGGGGTATTCCAAGCTGTACCCCCTCTGGACATCTGTGCTAAGTACTGTTGAAACTATTTAAATAGCAGCCAACCCGAAGATATAAGGCTTAATGTTGGTTGCATTTAAATAGTTCCTACAGTAATATTATATTCTTTATATTATAATGGTGAAAATCTAATTTTACATCCTTCTATGATGCAGTAGATTGTACTGGAGTATTAAGAATGGACTTGTACAAATGTAAAAATGAGCATTAGGTACATCTTTCCAGACAGTAAATTAAATATAGATTCAAAGGTGACCTTAAGTTTTATATTAAATTACAATTAATATTTAAAAACTTATTGAATTCACTAAACGGACTGTAATTTGTTTAAAATTAATCATTTTAATTATAGGGAAAATATTATCTTTTTCTAAATTTTTAAATGCTATCTTAGAATTATCATTAAGTCTAATAGATTTAATAGATTTTAAAGATAAATGTTTAAAGTTTTCTATTTATTTTCGACGCATATTTGCAAATATGGTAATTGATCAAGACATCAAAACAAGTGTCAAAACAAGAAAATTAATAAACAGAATATTTTTAAAAAGATTGCTTTTTAACTATATAAACTCATTATGGCTAAATACAAAACTTATACAATTGTTCGGGATAAAATGGTAGGTAACATAATCTCACGATATTAAAGGGGAATTTCAAGCATTGTAAAACTCCAAAAATACATTTATCTAATTATTATTATTATTATTACTGAATGTTATGATAGAATTTTAAAGAATTATATAGCAATATGGTAAAATGATAAAATATAGAGAAAAATAATGGAGAATTTGTCGAGTTATTTAACTCGATTAAAAATGCGGGGAAAAACGCAATCATGTTCAAATTGATGTTATTTTTTCTCACACCCTTATCAATATTCTGTTTCTTAGTTTCGACACTTTTCACTCTCGAGATTATGAGCTTATGATGAAATTTTATTTTTATATTTGAGGGGAAAAAATATATATTAAATAATTTTGTAAATAAGAATTTTGTGAAATAATTATTTTATCAGAAATTAAAATCAAAAAATCAAATGAAACCTTTAGACTATAACTCTAAAGTCGAAATCGATTTAAATAGAAGTATTCAAACAAATAACAGGACATAAATACTTGAAATAAATGTAAGAAAAGAGAAGTTGTTTTTCTCTCAATTTCGGAGAAAAATCTTTTATAGTATACATAAAATGATATTTAAAGATAAACATTTGTTTTTAAAAAATCAATAGTGAATTCTCGTTCTTCTGAGAGCACAGACACTTTAAATATCTGTTGGCAAAGGGAAAAGGAGAGTACAGAATAAGTTCAGAAATATATAAAATCTGATTCCTATCTATAGTTATATAAATAAAACAGAAATTTTCCACTCGAATGACTGAATAAGAATTCTTATGATAAAAGAATTAATGAAATAAAAGAGTAGTCAACGAAATGCACACATACGTTAATTAGTGGAACGAGAACTTTTTGTTGTTCTCTGGTGATAATTATTGATATAATTATGATTAAGAAAAATACCTTTTCTTTGTATGTGATTGTAGTGACTGTTTATTTCCATAGTATGCGAGCGATGCAAATGATGTGATGAAGGACTTAATGTATCTGAAAAGAACAATAGGAATATTTGAATTTATTCTATTCGTTTGTAATTGTATTCAAGCATTAGAAACCAGAAAATATTGTATAATTTTGTTATTGATTAATAGGGAAAAAAAAGAACAAGAGATCAGTCTTTTAAATTTGATAGAAAAATATGTTTCGCGTGTTTTATATCCGATTGATATTTAATAAATTATAATAATTCTAGAAAATGTCCAGTGCTTTGAGAATAGGAATAATAGAAATTGTTTTATTTCTAATATTGAGTTTTACTTTCTTATTGAGAAAGTTGCAAAAGACAATTGACCTTTAAGAATATATTACAGGAATTATAAGCCAGAATATTTAAGAATATATATTAAAAATCTAAAATCAAATGGAGTTTCAGAATATAAAATTGATCTATCAATAAATCCTAAACCTTGATGCTTTTAATTTTGCTACAAATCTAACTAAAGTTAGTTGCATATTACTAATATGCTATTAGGAATTTAACATTTTAAAATATTTGAACAATTTTTGGTCAAAGTAACAAGAACAAATTTAATAAAATTAAAAAAATACGTGATAAATAAAATTGTGATTTTAGAAAAGTCAACATTTGAAAATCAAACAAAATAAAAGAAATTAAAACAGATTAACTAACTTCTCTGCAATATCTTCATTGTTAAAAATCGAAAGTATTGTCTAAAATAAAGTCAGCTTTCAATTTGCAAGACTGGATAGCTATTGCAAATCGAGCGCACAATACCAGTTCACACAACACACACACGAATTATATTATATATTGAATATAAAAATACACATTTGAAAAACACTGGGAATATGTTTACTGTAAGTTTCAGCTATTAATAAACTACTCCTTTGCCAATTGAAAGCACAAACTATTATAGATATTATATATTAGATGTATATATATGTGGTATATAAGTGTTTTCGCATATATACGTAGATATAGTCTGTGCACAGAATCGGCTATTTATATAATGTGAAAAAAACACACTTACAATAAATGTAATGTAGAGGAACTAACTAGAGGTACATTTGGTTTTATGATATTAAACTAAATGAGACAAAACTATTTCTGGTGTTGAGTAAAATAACAGCTAAGATAGGACAGGAGTGTGTGTGTGTGTGTGTGTGTGTGTGTGTGTGTGTGTGGGTGTGTGTGTGTAAGAGAGAGAGGGAGAGGGAGAGCGATAAAAATGAAATATCAGATACTTATTGAATTGGCTAAACGAGAAGGCGGTCTTCTCGGGGCTTCTTATCGCAAATGGGCTTCTATTATATTAATTTACATCTACTGCTCCGCTCTGACACACAGACAACATAGGAATTAAGATTTCTATTTATATATATTATATCTTACTTAACATTATTATTATTAGATATCTATTTATTCAACAGAATAAGTATTTTTTTCTCTCGTCTATAGTTTCGAAACTTTTTGGTTGAATAAAAATATTCTATAATATTCTGTTACATAGAATTGTAATGTAATGTATAGTCAGTCTCCACGACAACTAGAGATACAGAATATTCTGTACATAACTTCTGTTCGATATTGAACGTGAATACGGCTTTACTACTGGCATACAATAGAGTCCAGAATAATAGATAGAACAGAGAATCCAAAAATTTTTATGTTTTATACTTTTATAGACAGCCGATGGGACACAACACAGACATTTAAATCTATTATTAGATTCCATTTGTTTATCTCAAGTATAGAGTAGGTATACAAGTGACAGGCCTTAGGCCTGTCTGTGCTTTATGTCTGAGAAAAACTATTATTTTAATAAACAAATAATACACAGATTCTATTGAGTTCTTATAATAAACAATATTAGAAAACACATGTTTATAACGACCAGAACGGGATGGTATGCAAGATTATCAATTCATAGGATCCTTACCCTTAATAGAAATTCAATACAATATCTATAGGTTCTGGTGATCATAGAAGAAGTTAAACCAATTATCTATAAATTGTCACATTTATTAGATTCTGATACATATTATGGAAAATTCTGGCCTTAAGTGTGTTTCAAATGTACATCAAATACATTTATATTACTTGTTAGTTTGCCATTATTCAAAAGCAGATTCACCTGGATATTTATAAGATTATGCTGAAATTAATTCTGAATAATAGGCGCTTATTTTGGATGCAATACTTGTTATTCTGTAACTAATTTGTCAATTCATCTAATGTTAATAGAGATACAAATTATACTCTTTTCATACAGTGAGGAGACGAGGGGATGAGGAGAGAGAGGAGAGGAGAGGAGAGGGAGAGAGAGAGGGAGAATTTAGAGACAAAGACAACGAATGGGAGCACAACTGAGCAATTGATGGCTTCAAAGCCTACCATAATATGTGTTGCACTCGATTTAGTGGCCGAAGTATAAAAATAAAACTAAAAATAGACACTCAATGCCTGTGTGTTCTGTCTATTCATTTAATTGAATAGAAATTCTATTCCATATTACTATTGCTTATATAAAATGTGTGTAAAAATCAGTCATAATTTAATTAATTTAATACCCAATACCCGGGGGTTATTGGATCGATAAAAATTAGGCAGAAAGTGGCCATAAATAAAAAGGCTTTTAGTGATTAAATAGTAGGTGTTATCCGACTTTAATAGCAATAGATTAATGGCAAACGACAATACAGTAGAGAAACACAAGACTTGGCTATAATTTCAAAAAAAGTTATTTTTATACATTATTTGTTATATAAAACCGAATCTATTTTTGTTATTATATTAAAAATGTATAATATTTTTTTTGTAAATGCATTAAGAGATAAATATGAGAATTTTGAACCCTGGGATCCAAAAATTTTAATGTCAATAGTAAAGCAATACAAGAGTTTAGATGAAAATACATTCATTCGGCGCAACACAAAAGGGATGAGAATATTCTGTTTAGAATATAGACTCTTCAGAAAGAGCACACATTGGGCGAACATGTATTGCAATCATAACTCCAATGGCTTTTTCTTCGGAGCTATTTTTAGAAAATTGATTTTTGGAATATGTTGTTCACAAAGCAATAGTTTAGAATAAATATATGTATGAAAATAAATAAATCATCAGTTCCTCTCTCTCCGCTCGCTCTCTCTCTCTCTCTCTCTCTCTCCTCCATCTCTGCCTTTACTCAAAAATTCTTTGTCTGCAATAATATTTGAGAAAATAAAGTTTTAAAAATAACCTAAAGGGCGAACTACTGTATAAATAATAAATATTAGTTTTATTTTGATTATTAAATGTTAACAATCTATTCAAGGCTTTGAGACATAATTTTTAAATAACGTTTCGTTACGACTAATAAATTAAACCGAAAAGAGTATACAAAAAGGAAAAAGTATTCAGTATTTAAACGAAATAATTAATATAGAAATAAAAAAAAATGTATAAATCATTTAATGGTAGGAACGGGTGTTTCTCTGTTTTCGAAAATAATAAATTTAGCAATAGTTATATTTTATGAATGATGTATATAAATATCATTTTTATCAATAGTTAAATTTAAAAATAATAATACAAAATATTTATTTATATATAAATTTATATTTTTACTTATAAACTCTTCCTTATTTACACCTTTCCTTTCAATTTTTTTATGCTTTAAATAATTTTTTTTCTAACTATAAGTACTAATAATAGAAAAATTGTTTTTTCTAAACTAAGAGCGAAAAACGAGCCAAAACTGGTCGCACAGAACAGAGAGAAAAAGGAAATGTTGAATTGCGTAACAAATTCTTATATAACATTATATAAATGGCTGTAATTAAAATGGTCAGGATTGCAAATTTTACAGCTATGCCACAACACAAATAAATTTTTGTATGAAAACCTTGTATTTTTACATAACATTATTTTAATAGACAGGAAAAACCGTATTTATTTCAGTCTCCAAATTAAAAATATTAGTTAAATAAATAGATTTAATGAATAATTATTGTACAATAATTTTGTGTAAAACTAATAGGAAATCAAGAAAAATAAAATACAAATTATGAATTACAAGTTTAAAAAAGGGATTTTTTTGTTTATAAATACCTGAATGATTCATTAGAATAGTTTTAATATCCATTTGCTAAATTGTCATTGCTGGTGTTTAATAATCTCATAATTTTCAAGCTATAACAAATAGTTAAATTTGAGCTTGTTATTCTTTTGTCCATATAAATAATGCAACACTTGATTAACAATTAGTTTTTAAAAATATAAAATTAAATGAATGTTTTTTTTAAGTATCGAAAGATCGAAACCACAAATCAAATTACAGTAGAGTTTTGTAATATTTTATTAATGATTAAACACTGAATTGCCTTCTAATTCATTGAATACCAGAGTTTATTAGTGCCAATGTATAGAGTAGTAGTTTATACAACAGTATAGTGTAATATAGTTTTGAATCGTAATCACAAAAAATATATATTAAAATTATATTCACTTCTCTCTACTGATTATCTCTCACTTCTATAATAATAATAATAATAATAATAATTGTTGGGAAAGCATGAACTTTATGCCCAAGACGTCAATCGTATTATCTGTTTTGGTTAGGGATGAGTTCAAAGTATTCAATTAGATATCGATTGTGGAGACGATATGTTTATATTTATGTATAAAAACTTTTCCGACTCAAATTCAGAGGTGTTCCACAACATTTAGTAAATCAAAAAAAGAAAAAAAAACTTATTTGTTTCTCTGCTCTCGAATTATGAACTCAATGTGCGATTAAATTATTGGCCGAAAAAAACATAATAAAATTACTACATTTACACTAAATATTATAAGCATTTGGCCAAATAAATAATATCCAATAGTAAATCTTTTTAAAATAGTTATCTTAAATAAATAGGACACAGAATATATATATAAAAAAAATATAAGAATACGTCAATGCGAGTGCACAACACAACACACGATTATTATATACACATTAAGTATTTCCTTATAATCTTTGCGATACTCTCTCTTTATAAGAGATTTCATATACAGATGTATATCATATAAAATAAATAAAGTTATTAAACATCGAAAAACAAAATTCTGTTAAACTCTGTCGACAAACAGGGAATCACATGAGAGTTTTTTGTTGTTGTTCAACTGATAACTTATTTATTTAGTGAACAGAGAATTCTTGCAAAATTAAAAGCACACAAAACAATAAACTAGTTAAAAACGGATTTAAGGAGTTATAATAAATTAATTGAAACACAGGCTTTCTAAAAAAAAATTATATAACAATTACTTTTTTATAAATATAACTTTCCTTTCTTTTCAGCAAAAAAATTCTTTAGTATTTTTATATAACAATACACACACAAAAATCTATATTAAGTTTATAACAAACAAACAAAAAAAGAAAACTCTTGTAAGAAATAATTATATATTTTATTTTCAGGTAATGAAAACACCGGAAAAATTATTATTAAAGCATAAAAAAATTCAAAAATAAATTACTATTAGTTAAGAGAATATTTTGCTTAATTTTCTTTCACAACACACAACACAAGACATTTATGTGTCAAATAGAGAATAGACCAGCACTTGATTGGCCACAAACCACAAGTGAAATGAAAATGTATTTTAAGTGTGTGAGAGAGAGAGAGAGAGAGAGTGAGAAGAGAGAGAAATAAGTGAAAGTTGTTTAGCGTTAAGTCAATGAATAAGATTGGAGTAAAAAAAATAAGTTAATAATAAAATTCTCGGTTAAAAATATATTTCCAGTAAAAGCGCAGCACAAGTATTAAGAGTGAAAAAACAGGTTTTGTAAGCATGGTATATAATTTTTACCAAACAACACATATACGCAGTTGAAGGGGGAGAGAGAGGGAGGGGAGGATAGGGAGAAAGAGAGAAAGAATATGTGGCGGTTATATTGGAATAGTTATAGTGGAAGTGTGTATTTTAAGCCACATAACAGTGATTTAATAATAGAAATATGTTTTTTAGCGCATAAATACTTACTGTTTCTTAAGACAGTAAATCCTAAAAATAAACTCATCAGAAAACAAGAATTTTTTTGCTGCCATTCGCTAAGAAAATGCACTTTTTATTCTGGTTTATGTGCCTTAAAGTTATAGTGAGAGTGAAATCATTTTGGGATTAGGAGAGCGAGGAATGAAATGCATGTTAAGAAAGTGGCGACAAAAATAGCCCAATTAGTCTATATATACTGTATATAGTTATACACATATATACACTGTATATATCTATATATGTGTCTCCACTTTCGGTTTTTCTCTTCTCAACACTCGATTGAATGTTAAAAATATAGAGTATATGACATGAATTAGAATACTTTCGTATAATTATATTATCAGGGGTCGCCAAGGTCGACAGAGTCAGGGGGCATAAAAGGGAGTATTTTGAAAAAAAAATTTTCATGAGGAGTATAAAAAATTTCAAAATCTGAAAAATGCACAGGGTAAGGTAAAAATAATAAATTTTTGCCTGTTGCAAAATCTTAAACTCGGGGGAAGCATTTAGGATATACCCCCCCTTGGCGACCCCTGATATTACTAACTTATATAAGAACTTATAAATAAAAAAATGTAAAAGTTGAATTTCTTGTTTCTTTTTTTGTTTAACTATTTTATGCCTTTTTATTATTATTTATTTTTAGGGAAATCACTCGCGAATAAGGAATAAGAAAATCAGTAAATTATTTAATTAATTCTTAACTCAAATAAGTATTTTTTGTTTTGTTAAACTTTCGATAGAATGATAGGATAGGAGAGGGAGAGGGAGAGGGAGAGAGGGAGGGAGAGAGAGAGAACACAATTTTGACATTTTATATACGAATGAATACATTTTTGTTTCATTTTATTCCGTTTTTCTTTCTAATACTCATACTATTCTACTATTCTGTAGGAGAACTCGAAGTTTAGGAACAAATAAAAACATATCTTTTGTAAAAAAAGAATTCTATATTTTAATATATATTGTATTTAAAGAAATATAGATTTTTTGATCCAAACATTCAATAGTTATTATGGTTTTGATGGTTAATAACATCTACTCTTCCACTCTTCCCACAGGCGTCTGATTCGCAGTAAATACTGTTTCACTGATTGCACACAAAATGTATTTTCGTTTTCGACTTATTTTGTGACCAAAATTGATGACAACTATAGTGAAGATTATTGTTTATCAGTTCAGAACAATCTGAGCACCACTGGAGGCCATTTCAAGTCGCCCTCCTGTTCGCCCACACACACAACAAATGCCAATTCAAGGGCCGAAACACCGATTGTGTCACCACTTGTGTCGCCAACAAAACAGGAATCCGTTGACAATATATTTAATCAGAAAATACAGAATATTTCTATCGATTACTCTAATCACAGGTCCACTACTGAAGTGTGTGAACTGCCGAACGTCCGAATCAGTGAACCCACTCCTAAACATAGCCTTAACGTAGAGTCAGATCGAGGATGGGATCAAGTGATTGATGAAATCTCTTTCGTTTACAATAAAACAGAAAGAACTAGAGTTAAGGCATCTTTGAATCCAAATAAAAAGGCACTCAAGTTGTTATCCAATAGTGATTTGAGCCAATCGTCACAATCAGACAAAAGCACTCTTCCCTCCAATATTCAAACCAATGAATTATTAATAACTGAAGAGAAGGCCAACAAAAATGTTGAGACAATAGGAGAGAGGAATAAAAGGAACAGAACTAAGAGAAAACGGTATTTTCTATTATTCTGTTTCGGACATAAGAAACAGAAGAGTAAAGTAATTCCGGTTAGAGTCAAGTCCAGACCTGAAGCAAGTTTTAACAATACTTCTAATGTAAAGTGCATTAAATCTAATGTAAATAACGATAATATAGAGGACATTAGCAAACATTTGGATTCTAGTAGTGATATAAGTGGTATAAATGCGGTCACAATATCCCCCTCCAAGTCGGCCAACAATAAGAAAAACCAAAGAACAAAACGAAGAATCGGTTGCTTTCCATTCTAGTAGTAGTAGTTCTCAGTCCTGTGTTCTGTGGCCTCAATCCTATGATTTATTATTATATTCCTCTAATAATTGAACCGAAATATTATGCTATTATTGACAAAAGAGCTTTGAGAACATAATAATAATCTTTATGTGTTTAATATAAGTTATGAGTATATAATGTATAACACATTCCTATAAATAAATATAATTAATTCCGACTTATATTTTGGTCTATTTATCCAAAGAAAATCTGTTATTTAATAATAGGATTATAATTATTTTTATTGTTTTTCTCCTATTCTTTTGGAAAAACGTTAACTGAATTCCTAAATAAAATAAGAATAATAACTTTCAAGAATATTCTTTATATATATTTCGTTACAACAATTGTGTATATCTTTGTGGTTAAATAGGAAAGTCTTATCTAAATATATGCATAAATGAATATTTTTCTTGTTTACTGTCTTTTTGCACAAAAATAATGAACAAATAAAAAAAATGTTGAAAAAATATGACAGAAATATATTTGAAAACAAAATTTATTCAATAAAAAAAACCTAAAACTTGTACATTTCGAACCGAATTTTTTTTATACTGCAAAATATTTTCTACACAAATATATTTAACACAAATATTCGTTCAATACTTTTTTCACTTATTCCTTACATAAAAAATATGATAGTATTTGACTAAAAAAAGAATTTCGATAGATGTTTCAGTTCCTTATCATTCAAAGAAATACTGAAATTGAAATAACTTTATCGAATCGATAGTCTATTGTGAAAATATATAAAAAACATATCCCCTTTAGGTTTTTTGGATAGAGTTCTGAAAAAAGTTATCTTCAATCAGTATTCGGAGTACTTGATAGAGAGCGCTATCATATCTGTAGATATAATACTTATTTTGTCTCATTTAGAATATAAATGAGAATTATAAGCATGGTAATAAATTTTTATACATTATTTTATTGTTTTATATAATTTACTCACAAAACGATTGATAAAACAGAAAAAAATTGTCGAAAATTATTTCGGATCTCTATCTTAACATTCATTGCCTATGGATTCAAACCTACTATTTTCGGAACTCAAATCCAAAGACGTCTTGTGAAAGAAGAAGAAAATATCAGTCATTATAATACATCTATTGCTTGAATTTTTTATGTGAATTCCATACAAACTTAATGTTAATGTGTTTTTGCATTTCTTTTCTTTTTTCAATACTTTATCTATTCTTTATGGACTAAACTTCAGGCCTAAAGATGTTATTTTCCGTTTATTTTTGAAATTTTTAGACATAAATAGTGAAAATAATGTACAATCTTTTTCATTTAAAGCTGGGCCAGATATCGACTTATATATACTATATCTGGCCCACCTTTAAATGAAAAGAATAGTACTACTTGTGCTTATATTATAATTGACTGAACACATTGAATATAAAAGTGTATTTGAATTTAAAAGCAATTAATTGTAAAATTAGTTTTTATAGTAATTTAGTTCAGCATTGGTTTTAATGTATTTAGTTTTTGAATTAAATCAATCAATTTTTGTATTTAAATAAATAGATTTGAGTATAAAATTGAATAATTTTTTGATAATAATAAGCACTTATTCATTGAAACATTGTTAAAAAGAAAATTGAAACAGATAAATTGTTTAAAAAACTTTTAAAGAAAGATAATTATTAATAAAAATAATTATATAATAAATTGTTGTTATTTGCACTTTATATACACGACTGTATGACTTTTGAATTGACAATATAAGTGTCAATGGATTTTGGAATTAAAGTTATAAACAATTAAAAGACAAAATACTTAGTTTTGAAATTAATATTTAGTTACAAAAAAAATATCACATGCTTTCTTTATCTAATTTATAATTTGCCTGTTCAATTTTAAAAAAACAAGATTGTTATAATCAGAGGTGAGAAAAAAAATTGCTTAAAAATTGCTTACAATTAAAAGAGTGAGCGTTCCTCGAATTAGTGAATTAAGTTTGGAATGCAGTTAAAATGTTTTAATTCTGTTATAATTTAATTATTAGTCGTTAATTAAGTTCGTGTTATAAATCTATTAAATATTGCTTAAATAAAAAGCTTTTAACTGCATTCTCAGACTTTTTTCACTAAATTTACTTCGCGCTCACTTTTTAATTGTAAACAATTTTTTTCTCAACTCTAGTTATAATAAAGATTTTAAACTACCAAGTACTATTTTAAAGGTTAATTTTATTAACTGATGTTTTTTGAAATCTATAATTTCATTCATTTGATTTAAAACTTGGACATGGACAAAGGAATCTCAGAAATCTCAGTGGGGTGGGCATTGGTCTCGGTAAAATGTCAAAGAGCTGTGATATCAAAATTTTGGACTGATGGGATCTAGGGGATGGGTATTTCACAATTGTCAAATTCATACGTCTAATTAAAAATGACGTAATTTAACAGAATTTGGACTAATTTTGTAAGAATTCAACACAATTTGATTAAATTTATCTTTGGTTAAAGTTCTGTTATTTTTCTAAGAATTTGGACTGAATTTCACAGAATATTCGAAAACGGGCCCTCGTCACCGGTTTCTCAAAATTGTTATGGCGGAGGGGAGTAGGGGGTGTCATCCAAAATCACATTGGATATTCCTGGTTGTGCATCCTTTTGGCCCATCCCTGCGTTTTAGTCAAAGTTGTGAAAATGGTATAAAATATGAAACTCTTTTTATAGTCTTTCTTTTATTTAACATTTCTCTACGACAAGTCCAATATTGTGCAATATTCATTCGGTGCAATCGATTGTCAAGATAATTTTTATGGCTATGTCTAATGTCTCTCAAAGGACTCCAATATGAGCCTGGATTGAGTCAATCAATGAAGATATTATTATATTTATCACAATAATATCCAATGGAAACAAACATTGAAAAATATAAATGTCTATAGTATTATCATTAAAGACATAATTAGTTTCTGTTGTATGCCTGATATTATTGAATAATTAATTTAATTATTGTATTTTCATTCTTAATTTAAGATAAAAGTAGATTCATTTTGTTAACAATTCCTAATATTAATAATTATATTATATTAATTAATACTAAAATTGAATTAAAAAATAAAATATTTATTATAATTTTACAAATACATTATTTCAATTTAAAATATTCAAGGCACTTATGTAAATTGATGCTTTATTAGTAATCTACATAACGATAGCTCGTACATAACATAAGTATGGATTCCACATTATTCAACAAATGAACTTTTGTAAATTTCTCAAGATCAAGAAATAAGATCGAAATTACGAGAAATTTCTGTTAAAAATTTCATGAATATTAATATTTTGTAAGCGAAAAAATAATAGAATTTTTTAAATAGATCAGAGTTTTCCAACTATTATATAGAGACGTGTGTTCACAACTGACTGAAAAGATCTGAATGTATCTGAGATGTTATTTTGAACATATAGTAAAAAAAATTAATAGGTTTCAATCAATTTCTGACCAATAAATCTTAGTTCAAAAACAAGTGAGTGAATCTTAAACTTAGATTTATTGGTCAGAAATTGATTGAAACCTATTAATTATCAGATTCAGATATTTTTAGAAAGTTGTGAATACACGCCTCTATATAGTAGTTGGAACAGGCTGAAATAGATCATAGAATCTTCACTACTACTACTGCACTTATTATATTTCTGTTTGCCAATATTCATAGTGACCTCATTTGGCTTTCAGGTAAGTTATTTACTTTTACGCTTTCAGAATTTGATTATTATAATTAACACATGCAATATTATTAATTTTAATCAATTCAGGATTATTTTTAGATGATTTAAGATTTCTGTTATAATTTATTGCTAATATATTAATAATATTTAAGAAATGTTTTAAGAAAAACAATCAAAAATGAAAAATTGAAATTTTAATCATAAGTACTGAATTAGATTGTAGTATCCAGGGTTAAGGATGGGCATATCTATCTATATATTTCATGATAGTATATTGGCAAGAATAATATACTTGTTCAACTTTTGACTCATTGCATTATTTTGCAATTGTTTAAATATCTTAATAATATTAAAAATCATTAGATAGAAAAGTTGATCATGGTCTTTAAAATGAGAGTAAATGAAGCCAAACTTTATTAATCAGCTATTATATTTTGATATTATATAAATATCAGTTTTTAATCAAATGACTGCAAATATATTATAATTTATAAAATAAGAAAATTTTAATCTGAATTAAAATTTTACAAAAGAAAACAATAACTTTAAAACAGACAAATATTAAATATTTGCCAGAACAATGATTTTGAATGTTCAACAATCATAATTTAAAAAATTTTTGTATACATTTGTGCGAAGTTTTTATACAATTTTTAAAATAATTATTTCTTTTCTAATCATTTAGAAAAATCTATATTAGAATTAATGGAATGAATAAAAATAGAAACTAGAAATCAATTTAAAAAAACACAAAAAAATAATTCTCAATTAATAATATGATAAACATTATTGCGATTTCATGTCTTTTCAAATTAAGTATAAGTTTTAAAAAACTAAATTAAAATAATTAGTCCATTAAGTCGTGTGAAAGTCCTGAAGAGCTTTAGTTATATGCAGTGAAAGACACAGTTCTTCGCGAAGGAATGGATGTTTATAGTCGTCCAGAAAGAAACTGATCCTTTCCATATCGGACGGACACTCTTTGGGTAAACAATCGCTTGTTCTTTGAGTGAAATAAAATCCTTTATCTTTAAGTAATCTAATGAACGAAAGAAAGAAAAAAATTATATAAAGAAATATATTTTGAAAATAATTTTCTAAATTCAAAAACAAATATCACCGATAAGTGGTTGGACTTAAATTGATTTTCATCGGTTCACTACACGACTCGAATTTGTTGGCCAAAGTCACGTTCGACCCGAATAGACAATACCTATTTTGACAAACAAAATGATTAATGGCTTAGGTTTTACTGGAAAAACCACTTAATTTCTAGTATAATATATTAAACCTGGGCATTTTGAGTCCAACAATCCCGGCTAAACAGTTTCCACTGTGCAGTCCAATTCTCATCTATTAAAATATGAAAAGCCATTTAATTTTTATTTAATATTTTTGTTTTTTCCCTATTTTTCAAAACGTTTTTTTAAAACAAAGAATAAATAAGAAAAACAAATATAATATAAAAATCTTTCATTTTTTAATTTTCGATTACATTTTTTTCATAAAGTTATTAAAGAAAAATTACTTTCTTTGAAGTATAAATTTTTCTCTTCAAAAACTACAATAAACTAATGTTAGACTACTAGGGATGGCCAGAGTTCTAAAATTCAGGGGTAAAGGGTTAAAAGTGATTTAAAATCAGAGAAGATATACCTGTGCTAGGTAAACTTTTCGGAAATTAAAAATAATATTTTGCTAGTTTCGCCTAGTATTCAGATAATAGCAATAAATTGCAAAATTGACCCCTCTCTAAGTGTTCAAGGGAGTCATGAATTATAAAAGCCTATGCACTCATTGGTCATCCGTAGACAATGTAATACAATATCGACTTTCATCTCGAAATTGATTTATAGATCATTAATGAAGTGAAAAAAATTGTAAAGAAGTTGTAGAAAAATAGTAATCGAGTAAAGGCTCAATCTATACCTCAACAGTCTTGACATGAAGTCCTTGTGGTTTAAAATTTCTGACGGCTTCCATCATTTTTAGTGCCATAAACGCGGCTCTAATCGCATGGAAAGAACTCTCCAAATGTAAACCCGAAGCCACACAATAAGCATCGCCTATAGTCTCGGTCTTTATTAAAGATAAATATAAAAATAGAAATAAGAGAAGAGAAAATAAAAATAATAAAAGAAAATCAAAACAATTTATCAGAAAATGGAATAACAGTATTGCATAGCATAAGGAAATTCGATAAACAAAAAGTTCTTATGCCTTATAGACATCTATTTCGCCACAAAATACATCGAATTGAGTGTAGAGGGCGTTAAGCATATTGATGACCACCATTGGAGTGGCGGTCGAACAGATGGCTGTGAAGCCGACGATGTCTGAGAACAACATAGTCATGTGGTCGTACTGTCGGGCCTTCACCGGTTCGCCTAACCATAACTTCTTGGCCACATTTGCCGGAAATATCAGATTCAGTAGATCCACATTCTTCTTGCGCTCGATCTCCACGGCTTGGTTTGCGCTCTGAATTGTATTCTTCAGTTTATCCATTCGTCTTTTGAGGCTCTCCTGTGCCCGAGACTGCTCTTCAATCAGTATTAGATCTCTATTGGAATCGTATTGAAACCGAAAGACATTATAAGAATGAAGAGAATAAACTATACAACTGTATAATGCTTTGCATTGTGTGCTGAGAGTCCATGAAATACTCAAATAAACTGAAAAAAATCTCAAAAAATAACTTCTTTGAGATATCTCTTATGTTAAGTCTTATATGCGTTGAGAAAACTCTTATTCTCTATTTTTGCTTTTATTCCAAACCTTTTTTCTCTATACATATATATATATATTTCGAAATATCCAAATCAATTTAGATAATGGTCTGAACAACAGTTTTCCCGAAATCTTTTTATTTTCTGTATTTATTTATTTTCAGTCTTTTCCTGAGTCTTAATAATCAAACATTGCTTTAAGCATTGGCTAAACTTATTTGACAAATGAGACAAAAAACAAAAGTTTATTACATTTTATGAGTCGATAATAAATGTGGAAAAATTCATTACTTATTACACAATATATGTAATTATTATATTTGTTCACTAAACTAAAGTATAGGAGCGACCAAATATTCTTAGAAAAGTAACGAATTGTCTCTTAGGGTTTTGTAGGGAAATAAGTGTACCCTCATGGATTTTTGGACTCTTGCAACAACAAACACACTTTTATCACATATTCCAGGATCTAATTAAAGGAGAACTAAAAGCAAACACTAATTCAAACCTAAAAGGAGAAAAATTTCTACAATACTGTAGATAAAATAGGAACAGCCTATTCGCTTCCCTCTCCACATCTATCCTCATTCGGAAAAAAAGTTTGTTTGTAAACAGCTATAGAAAGACTATCTGTTCTGTAAATATATTCTTTATAGCGAATCAAACATCTAAAGTGCATTCAATAAATCAAAGTTTATTTCAATTGGTTATATAAGACTGGGTTGAATACCTGGTCGCGTCGTGAATAGGAATGTCCGAAATATAGAGGCCTCTACTCGTCAACCCTTGCAAGCCTTTGACAATAGGAGCGCCTAAAAAGAGCAAACAGTCTGTTTCGATAGAGTGCATCATTTGGCCCTTTAATTCCATTCCCTGTAAAAGTAAATCATGAAAAATAAATAGCAATTTCTCACATATAAAGGCAGTGATAGACACCAAATAACACTTTGAATGCAATGTTTAGTCAATTGGCTGACTCTCTATCTGTTGTATGCTTTAGAGGCTATAGAATAATGATTGGAATAATTCTCTTCAATTCTTTGGTCTATTTTTCCTTATTTTCACTATTATTTATCTTTATAACGAGCGAAGTGTATTGAGTTGAGCACAGGAATCAACTCCAATAACATTGCAATTCTTACGAGATTGACATAACTCTATGGTAAACACAAATACCTTATCTTTTGTTATATACACTATATTTTTCTACTTTATATAACTTATAAAGTATTAATCTCTAAGATTTTTTCTGTTATCAGAAGAAAAGATATCATTTCTTCCTCTTCGCTAACAAGTCTTATATTAATGAAATTCTTGCGAAACACAATAAAATCGATTCATTTATTAAATTTATTAAATGTTTGTTAAGATCTTAAGAATTTTATATTTCATTAAAACAAACTTTCAACAGATTTAACAGCATTTAAGACTAAAGTTTTCTCAAGAAATTCAAGTAAATTAGATTTAAAGAAAAAAATACGCTAAAAAATCAAATTCGCAATAAACAAAAACTAATTTATTCTTTTGAAGTTTTTCTTACATCAATTCTAATAAAAAGTTCAATTTGTTTCAAACGTAAAGAAATAACTTATTATAAAATTGTCGATAAATTTTATTTTATTTATAGAAAAAAATAGTTTTTAATGACAGACATTAAGCTTATATTTGTCGATCATATTATCAAAATGTCATCTAAAGAAATAATTGGAATGTCCCGGGGATTCGATAGAGGGTTGGGCTCAATAGCAAACAGAATGGTCTCAATTTCTTTTAGTTTATTTTACTTTACTTTATATTTTAGCTCTTTTTTGTATTAGTATTAATGGAGTTTTATATCCGATTCATACGTCGAGGAACTGGTCTAAAATGAATTTTACTCCAGACATAGTGTATATAATGATTCAATTAGTTGTTAATGTGAGAGATAGAGCCATATATTCGGTTTAAAATAGATTATCAGATAAAATAACATTTAATAGAATTAAAATGTCGTTAAACCGAATAAAAACTAATTTAATCCAATTATTTCAAGTGTTTTGAGAATTTATATCACTTTTAAAAAACTTATTTTTCTAATGTATTGACACAAAACAAAAACAAAAATTCTTATTTACGGTAAATGTTTTAAAAAATTAAATTTTATTTGATTACAGGAAAAGAATAAGCAAATGAAAAGACAGATGTGATAAGACACACACCAGAGGAACATCTATTTGGTTCATCTGATTTCTCGTTTCTTTCCTTTTATACATTAAAATATTTGCAAAACTTTCAATACTTCTAATAGAAGTCTTCTATCCCTAAAAGCATTGCACGAATTGAGTTCAACAACAACTGTATTGAAGTATTATATAATTAGAATTTGAAGTTCAGATTACAAAATAAATAAAATAAAGATTTTTCAACATTTCATAGATTTTTTGAAAAAAAACTTCATTTCATAGTTTAATTACAAATAAATTCTTAAAATTCTTTGAACTAAACTAAATTTCAGATTAATTTCATTCGACATCTTTTAAATGCATACAGTTTTTTGATTTAATGATATCAATCAAAAAAAGCTATTTTAATAATATTTATTCCAAAATTTATAAATCATTAGAAAATACTTTTATTCCAAAACCTCAATATTTTTTCTTAAAATAATTGATTGATTATTTAAAATTAAAATTTTCTGGAACATAATTAGGATTTGAAGAGAAAATTTGAAAAATAAAATTTTATAATCATATGAAAGAATTTTAGACCTTATTTATAATGAAGGGTTAAAACTTTTCATTTTCTAAAACTATTCAAGAGATAAATACGTTTTAATAATTGAAAAAATACTTTTTAAAAGTCAGAAAATACTTATTAACAATATTAGTAAAGAGCTAATGGCAAAATTATTTTAGGCCAAATTTTTCCCTAATTAACGATAAATCTCTGCATCGTTTGATTTTTTTAATCGTAATTTTAAAGCTTATTATTGTTTCTCATTATTTTCTAAACGTTATAATTATCAAAACATATTATGTTATCCAGTGATGACCAGTCAGGAGGATATAGACAGAAGTAAAAAAGGACTTGTATTTAACATGCTGTTTTAACAAGATTTTCACAGAATATGAAACAAAATTTTGGGAAATATTAAACATGACAAAACCCCGTGGGAAAGGACAATTTATTCAGATCAACTGACTTTGTTGAGTGCATAAAATTATTTTTACACTACACTGTTTCTTGACCTTACCTGTACTTATCTGAATAATTCTGATGATTTAAACTATCAAATGATGTCCAAGATATCCAGACATTATTAGTTTAATTAAAAGAATTGATTAATTTCTATAAGATTAGAATTTTATGAAATTATTTTCGATATCTTCAAGATTTTCACTTTCATTAAAACAAACCTAAAGACAAATTGTAAGTCAATTTGTGTAAAGTATAATAACTAAGATATACTGTATATTAAATTCAATTCTTAATGCAACCTATTTTTTGTGTCAAACAATTTCAGCGCATTTCTAATCTGTTGAGAGATTAAAGTTATTACTATTTAGGAAAAGAAATTCCTATTATTGTTATTATTAGAGACAGTGTTTGTAAGAGAATTCCTTAGAGTTAAATCACAGAACCATTTAGTTCTTTATATATTATCGGAGCGAATGTGTGAGACTTTTAGTAAATGAATCGATTATTGTTATGTGTTTTTATATTTAGAAATAAAAGACCAAAAACACAATTGAATCGCAAATTTGGCTAATTTTTATGTGAAAGCAATTTATAGAAAACAGAGATTACATGAAATAACCATTAAATGCAAGGGAATATCGGTTTCAGAGCCAACACATTGGGCGCACATTTTACTCACCACTAACTTGGGATCAGATAAGTGTTGACTTAATTGTAGAACGAATACCAAATTTGTTCTATAAATGATTGATTGGAAATTCAAATCAACGAACGGCTGATTAATTTGGAAATAGTCAGACATATGACTGCCTATTGTTTTGCTTCGGTTCCCAAACATTCTCATGAGTCCTATTATAGAAGACAAGAATTGACAATATATTGCATTTTATTTAAAATACTTTATTGTATACACGAAATAACATTTATTGGAAGGACTGGAAGAAGAAAAAAGATAAAACAAAGGAAGATATGAGACACTTAAGAACCAACAAAGAATCGAACCCTACTATGCCATAGCTCTGTGTTTGTGAATGGTGTAGGGGTCAGTTCTCCATTGGTTTTAAAGTTTCTCTTATATTAAGGAATTGAATTGAGACCTAAACAAATAGATTGAATTCTAAAGAAGTGAAGTGAGAAATAAAGCTAAAGAATAATACCCAAAGGCTTATTGGAGTCTATTTTAATATAAAGAGAATGTTTATTTTAATAATATCAATAATAATTTCATCCAGTTATGGTCACAGACTTAGATGACACTAAGATGTCATAAATTTCTGTTATTTTAACTTAGGGTATCTTGGTAGGAATTTCATGAGTAAATGCTTTCATTCTTTATCTTATTATCTTATGGGACATGAATTGTGTCTAAAGTTTTTGCAAAATATATCTGTTTTTATGTCATTTGTATTTATGCGATTCGTGTATTTTTATTCCAAATATATGTATGAATTTATGAATGTTATGAAAACGAGAAACGTGTCCTATCCTGGTCAGATAATGGGTTTTCAGATTTTTATTCAATATTGATCGCTGATAAATGATTAATATGTAGATAATGATTGCAGTTTTCATGATATGTGTTGCTCAGAACGAGTCAAAGGAATTAAAGCAATAAGAGAAAGAAAGAATGTGTTTCTGCTTTAAGCTTCTATGCTGTGCGCATATCCAAATTGACACATATATTGGGATATCTGACTAATTTATAATTTGCAAACGAGTCAATGAAAATTATAATAAGCAATTCTTAGTGTTCTAAAGAAATGTTCCCTACATATAAGATAAGTAACAGCAGTATAATATCGTAAGCACTTTAAACCACTTAACTGGAATTCTAGAATCACATAATATGTACCAATTGAAAAATAACTTTTAAATTAGCATTAAAACTAGCAATTCTTACATTGAATTCAAGAAGCATTGAGTGATGGCGTTGTAAAGCAGTGTTAACTGCAATACGTTCCCTAACAATCTATATTTTATATATCTCGTTATGTTTACGTTAATTCAGCAATTTTTACTTCAAAATAAATTAACTTTTAAGTAAACTTAATCGAATTATTTTTTATAGAACTATAAAGTAATTTAAAAATAAATGCTTATTTATCAACAATTTTAATATAATTTTAAAATTAATTTAATAAAATTTCGGTTTCTAAACGGCAATCATTTTTCACTGCTTTTCAGAACTATATCTTGTTTTATAACACTTTTCTCGTTTATACAATTCATATGAGTTCATATTTATGCCATTTCATAGTTTATTCATAAAAAAATTTCTTTGAAAATATCTGATTTGTGGTTTGCAGTGTTCCTCATATTCGGAAATATTTTATGCAGCCTAAAATCAATAAAATAGTATAACATTTACTGTATAAATGTTTATCTAGTTCACAATTAATAAATGACTTGTTCGACTTGATTATGTAAGTTTGACTTGAGATATTATATTGATTCAGGCAATAGAAATAGAATATTCTGTACATAAACTAAAGTTTAAATTTAGTTTAAATAGTTTTTAATAAAAGTCTAATTTAGTTCAAATACTGGCAAATACTGTAAGAAAAATAGCAATTCTTAAGAGATTAAATAATGTTTATTTTTAGGGTAATACACAAAAGGTCCCTGAACATTAATGAATTATACAATAACCCTCATTCTTGTTAAAACCAGTTCATTAATTCTGCGAACGACAACAAAACATTCTTTGATTACAAAACGATCCCTTCTATAGCCCATACATAAACCTCTGCTATTAATTGACAAGATTTATGCTTAAGCTGCTATAATTAATAGCAGGGGTTTA